>CAMZMU010000052.1:112247693-112311885 GCA_947311845.1 Poa pratensis
TGTAGATTCACTCGCGCACGAGTCCATTGTCAGCCTCAGTGCATTCCCTAGATCTCCTTTCCAGGTTTTGCACTAGATTGCCCTAGTTTGGCTTGCCACCGCTTGAGCAGTTCCACCATATTTTTTACTCGGGATTTCCCCTCTATTTTGCTGCTGCGGTTAGATCTTGCATAACCCTAGATTCTCACGAAAAGGTGTTTGTAGTTACTAGCCGAATTACTTTTCCGTTGTAACTAGACAACTTAAGCCGAGATAACGTCTACGAATTGCTTTACATCTGATTCGGTTATGCCATTGTCCGATTTCTTCTGGACTTAGAGATTCCGAATCTCTAACTCGGATTCTCCGATTTCTTGTAGGACTGATTCGGATATGCCGAAGCTGCCCCCTGGCAGTTGGGAGGGTTCTGATGTTACAACGATGACCTGGAATGGCTGCTGAGCACCCGGCGTTTAACACCCAAAGTTATATGCCGAAAACGGAGGGAAGGACTCGAACCCGGTCACCCAACGGGTGTGAACGCGTTGTATTTCTAGCGCATTTCGAGCGCGGATTTGGACTCCCGGCGAGTGACTTCTTCCGGAGATTCCTAGACTTCTTCGGCGTGCAGCCTCACCACCTTCCAGCTAACGCCTTTGTCTCCCTGTCGGCTTTTTCCTCCTTTTCCGAGGGATATCTCGGTCTCTGGCCGACTGTCGAAACCTGGGCGAAGTATTTCCACCTTCGGAAACAAACTATCCCGGGCAGTGACCCGAAGGTGATGACCGCCTGTGTTCGGCTAGCATTACCCCGAGGACGGGCTCCATCTTTCCCCGGATCACTGGCCTGGATACTTGCAAGAAATGGCAAAGGTCCTTCTTCTACGTGAAGAGGTTGAAGGCCATGATGCTCTCAAACTTGCTGAGTTCAAGATCGAGCCCCCCACGGCCGAATTAAACTTCAGGTATGATCCGGCTGACACTCTTGCGGAGCTTCAAGTCTACACCGAACTCTGGAGGATTTTCTGGAGAAGGGCCCTGCTCTCGGACGATCTCCTCCGAGCCTTCGTCTGTCGTCGGGTCAATCCTCTTCAACAACGTCAGCACAAGATTTGCCATATGAACGGTCTGCTTGATCCTCCGGATCAGCAAACATGACCTCACCAGAGCTTCCGCAAGAGACGGGTAAATGCCATTGCCTACACCGAGATGTCGAATAAGTGGAAATGGGGCGTGGAGCCGTTCACCGAGATGCACTTCACCACAGGTTAGTTCATTTCGCCGAATTAATCCTTATACACCAAAATATCATCGGACTAATCCAGATTTGCCCTGACTCTACTGCAGCTGTTCGACCGCCAAATCACCGAAGATGGAGATCTCTCCACCAAAGTGTGGGGATCGGATCGCAGCCCGCTGCGCGAGGGCGAAGAGGATGCGGATACGGACGATTATTTGCCGATTCCGCGTGCCAAGCTCATCCGCAAGGGTAAGCCATCAACTATTTACAACATTTCGAGGATGAAGATGATGATTGATGGATCCTAGATCCCATTGATGCCATTCCGATTTCATGGTCACAACCTTGTATTCCAGCCAAACGGATGCTCAAGGGACATCTCGGAAACGCGATGACGCGTCCGGATCAGATGCCCCTCAAGCAAAAAGAGTGAAGAAAGCTGCCTTCAAGCCGAATCGGCTCAAGCCCATGCCTACCACCAAGGGGTAAAGCCAACTTAACTTCATTTGCTTTCTTCCTCTATTATCCGAGTCATCTTTATCCGAGTTAACTGTTTACTTACTTTGTACAGTGACATCGTCGTTACCGAGCAAACTCATTCATCCATTCTTTCTCCCGTTCCCCCACTGGATACGGCCATGGAGAACAGTCTCTCGAAAGGGCTATCACCTCTCCCGCACGTGCCACAACTGCCGAGACTCCTCCGCCGACTCTCATTCCAGAGTCGGTTACTGACCTGGAGAACAAGGAAACCTCGGCTCCTACCCGAGATTCAACTTGGCCACGCCCTCTGAAGGAGTTGGAGAAGGAGAAAACCAAGAGTTCGGCTAATCTTTGCCTAAGCCGGATCCTCGCCCTACCCCCAAGGCTCAAGCTCTGCTGAATCAAGAGCAGGAGAAGAAGAAAAAACAGCAGCAACAGACTTCGAGAAGCAGCAGAAACAGCAACAGGAAGCACTTAAACCACCACAGCAAGCCTAGAAACAGCCGAGACAGCCAGATCCCGCCAAGACCCCTGGCGCATCGCCTCTACCTAAGCCGACTCAGGCCGCCTCCGGCACAACTCCGACCACCTCGGACAAGCAAGTGGTTGATAGCAAGCAGGTTTCCTTTACTCCATCAGTGACTCGGGTGCATGATCAACTTTCTGAGGCGATTAGCCGTGCCCGACTTAGTGGCCAGGTTACTGCCGAATCTCCGCACTCCGAGCGGCGACAACCTCGGCTCCGCAGAGGAATTCGTTAAAGCTTGGAATGCTGCTGACCTTGCGGCAGGCTCCTCTACTTCAGCATCGCCACATCCGGCTGGCCCTAGCCAGATGTTTCAATCTCTACACTCTGTGCAGGCCTCGGTCGCCGAAGCTAACCGGGTCCTCGAGGTAACTTTGCCTAATCTTGCTTTTATTTTAACATGATCAACTTGTACTATTCCCAGTCCCGAGATTCGGGTCGGACGACTGATACTCCTTCGAGTAAGAAAGTCATCCGACTTGAATCTCTGAAAAACTTGATCATGAATCATGGGACTCCCAGTCCCCGAGCCTTTTTTTATACCAATCTCGGGCCTCCAGTCCCCGAGATTCGTTTTGGCTCCATCTTGCTAGTTTTTTAATAGTCTCGGGTGCCAGTCCCCGAGACTCTTTTTATGCCATTAACCTTTTTCTTTCAGGAAACCACGACTGCTCGCAGCCGGATCTTTAAGCAGCTAGTCCTGCAACACCAGGCCCTCCAAACTTCTTTCGAGCGCAAGGTGAGGAGATGTAAAAGAAAGATCAAGAGCACAAGCGCGCTTTATCGGAGGAAAAGTCGGAAGTGATTCGGCTCCAGCGGGAGCTTGACCGGGTTGGAAAAGTGAAGGCCAAGCTCAAGAACGACCGGGATATGCTGCAGAGTGAGAAAGATTCGATCCAGAAGGAGCGAGACACTTTGAAAGCCGGGCTTGCGAAGCGGGCCGAATTGGACAAGAAAATCCAAACGGTCGTTGCAGACGCTGAAGCCGAAGCAAAAGCGGCGAAAGATGATCTGGCTGCTCACAAGGCGGTCAGCGCAAAATGGCTGGCTGATCTTGCTAGCCTTAATGAAGACATGGATCGTAAGTTTGCCGAATCTCCTTTTTCCCTTCTGCTCTTATCCGACACATAATTTTGTGTTCCCTCTCGTTTAATTCGGTGTTAGCTTTATGTATGTAGGAGAGTTTACCAGCATTCGGCTTCAAGCCGCCAAAGCTGTGAGAGATGCCCGAGCTGAGAGAGCTAAGTTAGCTGGGCTCCCCTACCAGAGACGTGGGACATCGAAGATCACATTACTGCGCTTAAAGCTCGGATTACTCCTCTGAAGGAGTCCCATAATGACCTGCTCAACGCAAGTCTCAAAGCTCACCGAGTCTTGTTTCCTGAAGCCCGGCAAGTCGGTCTGCGGACGAGCTAATCAAAGCCCTGGACCAAGTGAAGACCCGGTTAAAGCAGTGGAGATCCTCGTCGCCCGCGCTGGTGCTGACGCAGCTTTGCTATTTATCATGTCTTCGTATGAGCTGATTGATCTCGTCAAAGTGCGCTCACTTCGCGAGGGTTCTTCATGGGCTTCAGACACTAACCGGATCAAGATCCGCGAAGAAGCTGCCAACTTTATGGCTGAATTTGCAAACACAAGGCATCTTGACCTGGATGCTCCGGTCTACTGGATGGGGAAGAATCTGAAGAAGAGGAATCGGACGATGCCTCCCTTGACGAATACGCCGAGTCTGAGGGCGAGTCCGGTGATTCGGCTAACTCTGCCGAACAACCTCGTATCAAGTCCGCCAAAGTGCCAACTTCTGACTCGACCAAGACTGCCGAACAATCTTCAGCCCAGACTTCCAAGATGCCAGCCACTGACTCGGCCAAGACTACCAACTAGCTTTAATCAAGACCGCCAAGACTCCAGTTGATCCGGATGCTTCCGAGTCTGCCAAGCCTTCAAGCTCTCCGTCCAAGGTTATTCCTGCAAGTGATGGTCCTCTTTCAACCGAGGTTCCTCCAACATCCTAGTCCACCCCTGCAACCGAGTCTCTGCAACCTAGGCTCCTTCTTCCTGAATTATCTTAGTGACAAACATTAAATCCCCGGTATGCCGTGAGCAGATGTAATATATAGTTTAAGTTCTTCCGAGACTACTTTTATTTTGCTTAATGCGATCCGGACTAGGTTTATGTTGGATCATCTTAAACCGAGTCCCCGAGTCTGTTTTCTTGTTTACTACGTTTGCCGAATCTTTGCTCTTGTCTACCTTTTAGGTGTTCGACAGTCGAGTCACAAGATAGGAATCATAGCATACAATACTTGTAACATGCGAGTTGTGGTTTAGAATCATCTAACATAAACAAAAAAGAAATAACAGGGTTAGTAAACGACACGTGCCGAATCGATTTTGGACCGAGTCCCCGAGTCCATTTTCATGTTTCCCATATTCCCCAACCTCTGCTCTTGACTACCATTTTGGTGTTTGTCAGTCGAGTCACGAGATCAACAATACAGCATACATTACTTGAATTTTGGGACGAGGTTCAAAGCAATCCGACACATGAACGGTATGGACAAAACAGTAATAAAAAACATGCATAAGGACGAAGCAGTCCCCGAGTCCAGACTCGGATTGCCGAAATTTCATTCATGATAAACTGAGATACATACATTGCGCCCTTAAGAGTAAAAGGGTCGAAGCAGAGCTACATTCCAAGGTCGCTTGGTTTCTTCTCCGGGTCTGTCCAGGCCATCGCTCCTTGGTTCCTGTGCATCTACAAGGTAGTACGAGTCATTGTGCATAGCCTTGCTCACAATGAACGGTCCCTCCCATGGAGGTGATAACTTGTGTCGGCCTTTGCTGCGCTGCACCGCCTTAGTACTAGATCTCCCTCATGAAACACTCGAGGGCTGATTTTCGACTATGATAACGTCGGAGACTCTGCTGGTATACTGCTGTCCGAGATAGGGTAAATTCTCTTGCTTCCTCTAGCAGATCCACTGCATCTTCCCGGGCCTCTTTTGCCTCGGTTTCGGTATACATCGTCACCCTTGGTGCATCATATTCTATGTCAGTGGGTAGCACTGCTTCTGCCCCATAGACCAGAAAAAATGGCGTATAGCCAGTTGACCGATTCGGCGTGGTCCTTAGACCCCATAGTACTGATGGTATCTCATCTATCCAGCACCCCGGATTCTTTACCAGAGGTTCCATTAACCGAGCTTTTATCCCGGCTAATACCAAAGCATTTGATCTTTCCACCTGTCCATTGGACTCCGGATGTGCCACTGAGGCTATGTCTAACCGGATCCCCTTATCCATACAGAATCGGGCAAACTCTCCCACAGCAAAGTTCGTGCCATTATCCGAGATGATACTATGAGGGTAACCGTATCTCAAAATGATTTCTTTCAGGAAAGTTACAGCTGAATGACCATCCACTTTCCGGATTGGTTTCACCTCTATCCACTTGGTTAACTTATCCACCATTACCAGCATATGTGTCATGTTACCTCTAGCCGGCTTGAATTCTCCCACCATATCCAAACACCACACAGCAAATGGCCAAGTGATAGGAATTGTTTTGAGCGCCGATGCGGGTAGGTGTGTCTGCTTGGCAAACCTTTGGCATCCTTCACATTTCCGGACTATGTCCTCTGCATCTACATGAGCAGTGGGCCAGTAAAACCCATGCCGGAATACCTTAGCCACCAGGGCTCTTGTACTACAATGATGCCACATTCAGAGCCGCGCACCGCACCCAACGCCGCCGTTTCTTCACCAGGCCTCTTCCTCGCCACATCACGACCGTAAGTTCCTTTTCTTCCGTCCATGGCGACCTGAGCAAGTTCATCTTCCGCTGGGAACTTGCGCCTGTTTCATGTAGATTCACTCGCGCACGAGTCCATTGTCACGCCTCAGTGCATTCCCTAGATCTCCTTTCCAGGTTTTGCACTAGATTGCCCTAGTTTGGCTTGCCACCGCTTGAGCAGTTCCACCATATTTTTTACTCGGGATTTCCCTCTATTTTGCTGCTGCGGTAGATCTTGCATAACCCTAGATTCTCACGAAAAGGTGTTTGTAGTTACTAGCCGAATTACTTTTCCGTGTAACTAGACAACTTAAACCGAGATAACGTCTACCGAATTGCTTTACATCTGATTCGGTTATGCCATTGTCCGATTTCTTCTGGACTTAGAGATTCTGAATCTCCTAACTCGGCTATCTCCGATTTCTTGTAGGACTGATTCGGATATGCCGAAGCTGCCCCCTGGCAGTTGGGAGGGTTCGATGTTACAAACGATGACCTGGAATGGCTGCTGAGCACCCGGCGTTTAACACCCAAAGTTATATGCCGAAAACCGGGGAAGGAACTCGAACCGGTCACCCAACCGAGTGAACGCGTTGTATTTCTAGCGCACTTCGAGCGCGGATTTGGACTCCCGGCGAGTGACTTCTTCCGGAGATTCCTAGACTTCTTCGGCGTGCAGCCTCACCACCTTCCGGCTAACGCCTTTGTCTCCCTGTCGGCTTTTTCCTCCTTTACCGAGGGATATCTCGGTCTCTGGCCGACTGTCGAAACCTGGGCGAAGTATTTCCACCTTCGGAAACAAACTATCCCGGGCAGTGACCCGAAGGTGATGACCGCCTGTGGTTCGGCTAGCATTACCCCGAGGACGGGCTCCATCTTTCCCCGGATCACTGGCCTGGATACTTGCAAGAAATGGCAAAGGTCCTTCTTCTACGTGAAGAGCGTTGAAGGCCATGATGCTCTCAACTTGCCGAGTTCAAGATCGAGCCCCCCACGGCCGAATTAAACTTCAGGTATGATCCGGCTGACACTCTTGCGGAGCTTCAAGTCATACACCGAACTCTGGAGGATTTTCTGGAGAAGGGCCTGCTCTCGGACGATCTCCTCCGAGCCTTCGTCTGTCGTCGGGTCAATCCTCTTCAACAACGTCAGCACAAGATTTGCCATATGACGGTCTGCTTGATCCTACCCGGATCAGCAAACATGACCTCACCAGAGCTTCCGTCAAGAGACGGGTAAACGCCATTGCCTACACCGAGATGTCGGAAAGTGGAAATGGGGCGTGGAGCCGTTCCACCGAGATGCACTTCCACCACAGGTTAGTTCATCATTCTCCGAATTAATCCATACTTCACCAAAATATCATCGGACTAATCCAGATTTGCCTGACTCTACTGCAGCTGTTCGACCGCCAAATCACGAAGATGGAGATCTCTCCACCAAAGTGTGGGGACCGGATCGCAGCCCGCTGCGCGAGGGCGAAGAGGATGCGGATACGGACGATTATTTGCCGATTCCGCGCGCCAAGCCCATCCGCAAGGGTAAGCATCAACTATTTACAACATTTCCGAGGATGAAGATGATGATTGATGGATCCTAGATCCCATTGATGCCATTCCGATTTCATGGTCACAACCTTGTGTTCCAGCCAAACGGATGCTCAAGGGACATCTCGGAAACGCGATGACGCGTCCGGATCAGATGCCCCTCAAGCAAAAAGAATGAAGAAAGCTGCCTTCAAGCCGAATCGGCTCAAGCCCATGCCTACCACCAAGGGGTAAAGCCAACTTAACTTCATTTGCTTTCTTCCTCTATTATCCGAGTCATCTTTATCCGAGTTAACTGTTTACTCTACTTTGCAGTGACGTCGTCGTTACCGAGCAAACTCATTCATCCATTCTTTCTCCCATTCCCCACTGGATACGGCCATGGAGAACAGTCTCTGAAAGGGCTATCACCTCTCCCGCACGTGCCACAACTGCCGAGACTCCTCCGCCGACTCTCATTCCAGAGTCGGTTACTGACCTGGAGAACAAGGAAACCTCGGCTCCTACCCGAGATTCAACTTGGCCACGCCCTCTGAAGGAGTTGGAGAAGGAGAAAACCAAGAGTTCGGCTAAATCTTTGCCTAAGCCGGATCCTCGCCCTACCCCCAAGGCTCAAGCTCTGCTGAATCAAGAGCAGAGAAGAAGAAAAAACAGCAGCAACAGACTTTCGAGAAGCAGCAGAAACAGCAACAGGAAGCACTTAAACCACCACAGCAAGCCTAGAAACAGCCGAGACAGCCAGATCCCGCCAAGACCCCTGGCACATCGCCTCTACCTAAGCCGACTCAGGCCGCCTCTGGCACAACTCCGACCACCTCGGATAAGCAGTGGTTGCTAGCAAGCAGGTTTCCTTTACTCCATCAGTGACTCGGGTGCATGATCAACTTTCTGAGGCGATTACCGTGCCCGACTTAGTGGCCAGGTCCTGCCGAATCTCCGCACTCCGAGCGGCGACAACCTCGGCTCCGCAGAGGAATTCGTTAAAGCTTGGAATGCTGCTGACCTTGCGGAAGGCTCCTCTACTTCAGCATCGCCACATCCGGCTGGCCCTAGCCGGATGTTTCAATCTCTACACTCTGTGCAGGCCTCGGTCGCCGAAGCTAACCGGGTCCTCGAGGTAACTTTGCCGAATCTTGCTTTTATTTTATCATGATCAACTTGTACTATTCCCAGTCCCCGAGATTCGGGTCGGACGACTGATACTCCTTCGAGTAAGAAAGTCATCCGACTTGAATCTCTGAAAAACTTGATCATGAATCATGGGACTCCCAGTCCCCGAGTCCTTTTTTTTATACCAATCTCGGGCCTCCAGTCCCCGAGATTCGTTTTGGCTCCATCTTGCTAGTTTTTTAATAGTCTCGGGTGCCAGTCCCCGAGACTCTTTTTACGCCATTAACCTTTTTCTTTCAGGAAACCACGACTGCTCGCAGCCGGATCTTTAAGCAGCTAGTCCTGCAACACCAGGCCCTCCAAACTTCTTCGAGGCGCAAGGTGAGGAGATGAAAAAGAAAGATCAGGAGCACAAGCGCGCTTTATCGGAGGAAAAGTCGGAAGTGATTCGGCTCCAGCGGGAGCTTGACCGGGTTGGAAAAGTGAAGGCCAAGCTCAAGAACGACCGGGATATGCTGCAGAGTGAGAAAGATTCGATCCAGAAGGAGCGAGACACTTTGAAAGCCGGGCTTGCGAAGCGGGCCGAATTGGACAAGAAAATCCAAACGGTCGTTGCAGACGCTGAAGCCGAAGCAAAAGCGGCGAAAGATGATCTGGCTGCTCACAAGGCGGTCAGCGCAAAATGGCTGGCTGATCTTGCTAGCCTTAATGAAGACATGGATCGTAAGTTTGCCGAATCTCCTTTTCCCTTCTGCTCTTATCCGACACATAATTTTGTGTTCCCTCTCGTTTAATTCGGTGTTAGCTTATCTGTATGTAGGAGAGTTTACCAGCATTCGGCTTCAAGCCGCCAAAGCTGTGAGAGATGCCCGAGCTGAGAGAGCTAAGTTAGCTGGGGCTCCCCTACCAGAGACGTGGGACATCGAAGATCACATTACTGCGCTTAAAGCTCGGATTACTCCTCTGAAGGAGTCCCACAATGACCTGCTCAACGCAAGTCTCAAAGCTCACCGAGTCTTGTTTCCTGAAGCCCGGCAAGTCCGGTCTGCGGACGAGCTAATCAAAGCCCTGGATCAGGAAGACCCGGTTAAAGCAGTGGAGATCTTCGTCCGCCCGCGCTGGTGCTGACGCAGCTTTGCTATTTATCATGTCTTGGTATGAGCTGATTGATCTCGTCAAAGTGCGCTCACTTCGCGAGGGTTCTTCATGGGCTTCAGACCTAACCGGATCAAGATCCGCGAAGAAGCTGCCAACTTTATGGCTGAATTTGCAAACACAAGCATCTTGACCTGGACGCTCCGGTCTACTCGGATGGGGAAGAATCTGAAGAAGAGGAATCGGACGATGCCTCCCTTGACGAATACGCCGAGTCTGAGGGCGAGTCCGGTGATTCGGCTAACTCTGCCGAACAACCTCGTATCAAGTCCGCCAAAGTGCCAACTTCCGACTCGGCCAAGACTGCCGAACAATCTTCAGCCCAGACTTCCAAGATGCCAGCCACTGACTCGGCCAAGACTACCGAACAGCTTTAATCAAGACCGCCAAGACTCAGTTGATCCGGATGCTTCCGAGTCTGCCAAGCCTTCAAGCTCTCCGTCCAAGGTTATTCCTGCAAGTGAGGGTCCTCTTTCAACCGAGGTTCCTCCAACATCCGAGTCCATCCCTGCAACCGAGTCTCCTGCAACCTAGGCTCCTTCTTCCTGAATTATCTTAGTGAAAAACATTAAATCCCCGGTATGCCGGGAGCAGATGTAATATACAATTTAAGTTCTTCCGAGACTACTTTTATTTTGCTTAATGTGATCCGGACTAGGTTTATGTTGGATCATCTTAAACCGAGTCCCCGAGTCTGTTTTCTTGTTTACTATTTTTGCCGAATCTTTGCTCTTGTCTACCTTTTAGGTGTTGACAGTCGAGTCACAAGATAGGAATCATAGCATACAATACTTGCAACATGCGAGTTGTGGTTTAGAATCATCTAACATAAACAAAAAAGAAATAACAGGGGTTAGTAAACGACATGTGCCGAATCGGTTTTGGACCGAGTCCCCGAGTCCATTTTCATGTTTCCCATATTCCCCAACCTCTGCTCTTGACTACCATTTTGGTGTTTGTCAGTCGAGTCACGAGATCAACAACACAGCATACATTACTTGAATTTTGGGACGAGGTTCAAAGCAATCCGACACATGAACGGTATGGACAAAACAGTAATAAAAAACACATGCATAAGGACGAGGCAGTCCCCGAGTCCAGACTCGGATTGCCGAAATTTCATTTATGATAAACTGAGATACATACATTGCGCCCTTAAGAGTAAAAGGGTCGAAGCAGAGCTACATTCCAGGGTCGCTTGGTTTCTTCTCCGGGTCTGTCCAGGCCATCCTCCTTGGTTCCTGTGCATCTACAAGGTAGTACGAGTCATTGTGCATAGCCTTGCTCACAATGAATGGTCCCTCCCATGGAGGTGATAACTTGTGTCGGCCTTTGCTGCGCTGCACCAGCCTTAGTACTAGATCTCCCTCATGAAACACTCGAGGGCTGATTTCCGACTATGATAACGTCGGAGACCTGCTGGTATACTGCTGTCCGAGATAGGGCCAATTCTCTTGCTTCCTCTAGCAGATCCACTGCATCTTCCCGGGCCTCTTTTGCCTCGGTTTCGGTATACATTGTCACCCTTGGTGCATCATATTCTATGTCAGTGGGTAGCACTGCTTCTGCCCCATATACCAGAAAAAATGGCGTATAGCCAGTTGACCGATTCGGCGTGGTCCTTAGACCCCATAGTACTGATGGTATCTCATCTATCCAGCACCCCGGAGTCTTTACCAGAGGTTCCATTAACCGGCTTTTATCCCAGCTAATACCAAAGCATTTGATCTTTCCACCTGTCCATTGGACTCTGGGTGTGCCACTGAGGCTATGTCTAACCGGATCCCCTTATCCATGCAGAATCGGGCAAACTCTCCCACAGCAAAGTTCGTGCCATTATCCGAGATGATGCTATGGGGTAACCGTATCTCAAAATGATTTCTTTCAGGAAAGTTACAGCTGAATGACCATCCACTTTCCGGATTGGTTTCACCTCTATCCACTTGGTGAACTTATCCACCATCACCAGCATATGTGTCATGTTACCTCTAGCCGGCTTGAATTCTCCCACCATATCCAAACACCACACAGCAAATGGCCAAGTGATAGGAATTGTTTTGAGCGCCGATGCGGGTAGGTGTGTCTGCTTGGCAAACCTTTGGCATCCTTCACATTTTCGGACTATGTCCTCTGCATCTGCATGAGCAGTGGGCCAGTAAAACCCATGCCGGAATACCTTAGCCACCAGGGCTCTTGTACTGCAATGATGCCCACATTCTCCTTGATGTATCTCCAGGAGCATCTCCTTGCCCTCGGCTGGCTCCACGCAACGTTGTAGCACCTCGGTTGCACTCCTTTTGTATAACTCCTTGTTGATGATGGTGTAACCCTTGGACCTCCTCTGCACTCGCCTAGCTTCGGTTTCATCATTTGGCAAACTCCCCTCCGACATGAACTTCATGATTTCTTCAGCCCACTTCGGTACTGGATGCAAAGGGAATAAGTGCTCATCTATTTCCACTGGTTCGGCCGCCATTATTTCTTCTATCAGTCTCTGTCCATTCCCTAAGATTCGGTTAGCACCATCTTCCTCTCTTCTCCTCTTCCCTAAGATTCGGTTATCATTCCCCGAGTCTCGGTGCGCAGTCCCCGAGTCTCGCCATGCAGTCCCCGGGTCTTCCCAAATGTACCCGACATCAACATTCATAGGAACAGCTTCAGATTCTTGCTTTGGGATAAAAATTGACTCGGAATCAGGCGAAGGCTTGATTGAAGGGATCCTTAGGTGATTCAAGGATATCCCGGGTGGGATTGCATCCCTAGACGACCCGAGCTTTGACAGGATATCAGCAGCTTCGTTCTCCAGCCGAGGTATGTGCTTGTACTCGCAGCCTTCAAAAAATCCTGAAATTTTCTGGACATGAAACCGATATAGTGCCATATTGGCATCAAGGCATCCCAATTTCCAGAAGACTGCTGCACCACTAAATCTGAATCACCAAAACATTCTATCCGGCGGATGCCGATGTCCTTAGCCACATTAAGCCCATGGATCAGTGCCTCATATTCGGCCACATTGTTTGATGCTGAGAAATGAATCTGCAACACATATCGCAACTGATCTTGCTTCGGTGATGTGAGTACTATCCCAGCACCTAGTCCGATTTTGGTTTTGGAGCCATCAAAGTGCAACTTCCAGTAATTGTAATCCGGCTTGGGTGGCTCATACTGCATCTCGGCCCAGTCACAAAGGAAATCCGGTAAAGCCTGAGACTTGATAGCATCTCTTCTCTCATAATGCGGGGTGTAAGGAGACACTTCTATTGCCCATTTGGCAACTCGGCCAGTCGCATCTTTGCACCCAATGATCTCCGAGATTGGAGCTTCGCATACTACGGTGATCGGGTGCTCCTGGAAGTAATGTTTCAACTTCTTGGCCGCCAGGTATACACCATATGTCATCTTCTGGTAGTGAGGATAATTCTGCTTTGAGGTTGAGATCACCTCGCTTAAATAGTACACCGGTCTCTGCACGGATTTACCCTCCTCTTCTCGCTCTACCACTATCACCACACTTACGACCCGGTTAGTGGCCGCAATGTAAAGTAGCATTGGCTCATTCGGCAAAGGTGATGCCAAAATTGGTGCAGTGGACAACATCTTTTTTAATTCATTGAAAGCCGAGTCTGCCTGCGGGGTCCATGTGAACCCGGTGCTCTTTTTCATCAACTGATACAAGGGCAAGGCTTTTTCTCCTAGCCGACTCACAAACCGACTTAACGAGGCTAGACACCCGGTGAACTTTTGCACATCTTTTAGACATTTAGGCAATTTCATGTTTTCTATGGCTCGGATCTTAGCCGGATTCACCTCAATACCTCGGCTCGATACAAGGAAACCGAGCAACTTTCCGCCGGGACACCAAAGGTGCATTTATCCGGATTCAATTTTAACCGATACTTTCTCAAGTTCACAAATGTTTCCTCGAGATCCTCGAGGAGAGTGCGTTTTTCTTTAGTTTTGATGACGATATCATCGACATACACTTGCACATTTTTGCCCATTTGAGAGTGTAAGCATTTCTGCATACATCTCTGATAAGTTGCACCGGCATTTCTCAAACCGAAACACATGACACGATAGCAATACGCCCCATACGGGGTAATAAAAGCAGTCTTTATTTGATCTTTGGGGTTCAGTGGTATCTGGTGAAAACCAGAGTACGCATCAATAAAAGACAACAACTCACACCCAGCAGTAGAATCGATCACTTGATCAATCCGAGGTAAAGGAAAGGATCTTCGGGCACGCCTTGTTCAGGTTGGTGAAGTCGATGCACATACGCCACACCTTGATCACCGCTGGTTCGTCCTTCTTCTTCTCTACCAGAACCGGATTGGATATCCAGTCTGGATGCAACACCTCCATAATGAATCCGGCTGCAAGTAGCTTAGCCAGCTCATCAAGCACCACTTTTCTTCGATCGTCTGAAAGACGACGAGTCGGTTGCCTCACCGGCTTCACATCCGGCCTGACAAATAAAGAGTGCTCTGCCAACTCCCTCGGAACACCAGGCAGGTCCTTAGCCGACCATGCAAAGATATCCCGATTCTCACGGAGGAAGTGACAGAGCGCGCTTTCCTATTTCTCGCCCAATCCGGCACCAATGATGGCCATGCGCTCCGGATTCTCCGGGTCAATGGGGATCTTCTTTGTCTCCTTGGGCACCTCAAATGTTGCACCTGCATCCGGATTGGTCATAGCCAGCACGCCGAGCTGAGCTGACTTCGCCATCGCCACTACTTCATGCATCTTGCTCTTCTCAGCTTGGATCACCAACGACTCGGCTAAGGTGGAACCAACCGTGGCACACTGTATGGCCTTCTTGTAATCTCCCGCAACGGTGATGATACCATTCGGGCCAGGCATCTTCATCTTGAGGTAGGCCACATGAGTGGATATCATGAACTTGGCTAATGCTGGCCTGCCGAGCAGAGCATGGTATGGGCTCTCCAAGTCTACCACCTCGAATTCGAGACTCTCAAGTCTGTGATTGTCCTTGGTACCAAACAGCACATCTACCCATATCTTACCCATTGGGGAACAAGACACCCGGGTACTATACCATGGAAGGTACAACTGCTCTGCTGCAACTGATTCGGCGAATAACCCAACTTGACCATTGTGTCCCGATACATGATGTTTATAGCGCTGCCATTGTCAACCAAGACTCGGCTGAATCTCACATTAATCTTGGTCCAACCAAAGTCGGATCCACCACCAGTGCATAGTTTCCTGGGCTTGGCATAACCCTGGGATTATCAGCCCTGCTCCAAGTGATCTCCTGCTCGGACCAGTTCAGGTATTTTGGGACTGCTGGTATGACTGCATTCACCTCTTCGCCCTTCGCAGCTGACTTTTCTTGTCAGTTGGCTCGGTCACAAAAACCACATAACTTTGATGAGCCTCCTTGTAATCATTTCCGGGGTATCCACCTTGCCGACTCGGACCAGCATGTTGTTGTTGCCTCCCATATTTACCAGGTTAACCGGCTTTGTGACTGCCGGCCTTGGAGCTCCTGCGTTCACCGGGGTTGCATTGGCTCCGGATAAAGGCGTGTTCGGCCTGAAATTCGGTCTAGGAGCACCTCTCAGAGGTGGCCCTCTCTGACCTTCCGCCTGGATGCGATGATGCCAGCTGCAATTCCGAGTTGAATGATTGGCCGGCTTGCGTGGGTCTGTTGTGTGATAACGGCAAGGCCCATCTATCATTGCCTCAAAAGTTAGAGGTGGACTCGGTCCATCCCACACTTTCTTTGCCCAGGCACCTTGATTCGGCCTCCAAGCTGGACCCTCATTTTTGGTCTCTGGCTATCTCCTGCTCAGGATGATCCATATTTACTGCAGCAACCTGATCTGAACCGTATCTATAATCCGGATCTCTCCTCTTGTAACCGAACTCATGTCGGTCACTGGGCCTCAATGGTCCTGTTCGGTTGTTGACCGGTTGCCTCCTGCTTGTTCCCACCGCATCCAACGCTGGCTGCGTCGGATCACCAAGAGCATATGTATCTGCTATCCGGATCATTTCCGCCAGGTCTTTGGCATATCCCTCTGGAGCTTCTGCCAAAGCGGGGTGCCATGTCGGCAACCCTGCGCAAACCAAGAAATGGCCTGCTCCTCCACGACACCTTCACAAGAATTGCGAATGTTGCTCCACCGAGTCAAAAATTCTCGGTCTGTCTCCCGCTCTTCCTGCCTGCACGCAGACAAGAGCTGAGGTCGGTTTGGCCTCTTGTAAGTGCTGGAGAAGTTGCTGTAAAACGCCTGCTCCAAGTCCATCCAAGAGTTGATACTACCCTCTGGTAAGTTATTCAGCCAAATCCGGGCTGGCCCTTCCAACATATGCGGGAGATACCGGACCGCCCATCGGCGATTGCCCCCCGCAATGTGCACCGAGGATACATAGTCTATCAGCCAATCCTGTGGCTTAGTGCTGCCGTTATACGGCTTTGTGATTCGGCCAAGCTGAAACAACGGCACGTTCGGCTCGTTCATGATCCGAGGCCCAAAGCATGGAGGACCTGGTGGGCCTTGCTCTTCCAGCTTCTCGGACTGGTAAATCCTATCCAACTTGAGACGCTGATCATTGGATCCAATGTCCGAGGTCCCAGCCTGGATGCAAGTGCATTATCATACGTTTGGTATCCGGCTCGCGCCATAGCCGAATTACCATCATCATAGCGGTAGCCCGCCTGGCCACCACCTTGCTGCTGCGCTTGCACCATCACTTGCTGCTCCTGCCGGGGTTGATTCTGCCCAGGAGGACGAGGTGGTTGACCTCGGCCAGCCGAATTACCCCTTCCGGCTCCCGGATTGCCTTGACCGCCATTGTTTCTGCTCTGGCCACCTCTTCCTTGAGGCTAGCTGCTTGCCGGCATACTCAGCATCATAGGCCTGCAGCTGTTTGCTCTTGCCCGAATTCACGCTTTGGGCCCGGTCAACTCCGACATGTGGGGATGACGCTTGCCCCTTGGATTTCTGGCTAACAGCCTTAGCCGACACTACTACCCGAGAACCACCAGCATCCGGATTAGCTTTCCGGTAAGCCTCATTCTGCCGGTTACACACATCAACCAGCTCATTGACCCTCTCTGCCTGCTTGCGCCAAGCATCCCCGGTTAGTGTGGTCAACTCGGCTCGCGCTGCCGCTGCAGCCCTAAGATTCTTGGCCGGGGAGCTATACACCGGCTTGCCTGTACCCGATCTATGACTAGTAGCCTTACTCGAGCTCGATCTTGCGGCTCTAGCTAACTCGTCATTGAGGTCCTTACCCCTGTTACGCAAATCTGCTCTCTTGCGTGGGTGAGGCACTACCGGAGTGAAACCATCGGTGATACCATTGGCAGCATTATATTCTCTCATGTCTCTATCAAATGCTTGCCTAGACTCTACCACTAACCGGGCTTCTCTTTGCAACCTCAGGCGCTCTGCCTCTAACTGAGCTATAGTAAGCTCTACGTTTGCCCCAGGCGCCACTGGCCGAGCTAACTTTTCCAGGACATCCTCTAAGGGAGCCTCCCTACTTGACATGCCAAGTGGGCCAACCGGATCCGGTTTCTCCTTTGGGAACTTTGCCGTCCGAGTCGGCTTGTCACCCAATCGGTTGGCGTGACCAGTCCTCGGGCATGCTATTGCCGGCATCTCCTTTGCCTGCTCCAGCACTTGGCCCGGTCATCATCACCTCCACGCTACTCCCGGGGCGAGCGCTACGCCGTCCGAGAGCTGCGCGGAAAGAAGGAGGGTCCTCGGCCACGAGCACCTGCGGGGGTACTCGCGGACAAGCTCGGTGGTGACGTAGGTGAGGAAGCTGCCGAACTGGATGAAGTGTCCATCCACAGGGAGTGGCCCTCCCGCGAAGCAGCCGGCGTTGTCGCTGATGAAGGTGAACCCGCCGTAGTTGCAGACGAGCCCGGACCGCACACGCACGCCGGAGCTGGTGACGGAACCCGTCCGGATGGAAACCCCAGCCAACGCCACTGCTGCCCCACGGTGGGCGCCAACTGTCGTGGTGGTGTCACGGCAGATGCCATAGGATGGCTTAAGTTGGGGGCTCGCTAGGACGTTGGGGGATCCGGGGAGGGTGTGCGCGCTAAGAAGCACGCATGAAGAACAACGAAGAACACGCAAGAACAAGCAAGAACGAGCAAAACCAAGAACAACCAAAGCACAACAAGATGTACCCTGCTTCGGGGCCCTCTTGTGGAGGTAACACCCCTACTGCAGCACTAGCCTACTCTCTTTATATCTCAATGTGACAAGTACAAAGTGCTCCTTGAGCTGTATGAAGCAACAATGGTGAGAGCTCTAGGAGGAAGATGGAGCAAGGGGGGAAATGAGGCTTCTTCTTCGTCGTCCCTCGCCTGGAGGATGTGCTGGTCTATTTATACACTAACCGGATTACCATTCTACCCCTGGCCGAAGATGAAATGGCATGGACAAGAGGAACAGGACAAGCTCTGGCTACTGTCACTCAGTCCAGCTCATCGTCAGTCCAACGGCAGGTCTATCTTTTCCTCTTTGAGCTTAAGCCAGCGTAGCCCACCGGAGCCTAGGCCACCGCCCTTTCCCGAATTAGCCGAGTCAGTGCCTAGGGCCTAGCGACCCGGAAAACCCGTGGCTCGACCTGGCTGTCTTCTGAACCTCGGACAGGAGGCCTGCAGAACCCGTGAACTTACTGACATTACTTGGCCTTTGTGCAAAATCCGACATTGCAGTAAGCCGGATCCTTCCAGGCCATCCCGGCTAGGTTAAGCCGGATCCTTCCTCTGATCCGGCTATACTTTACCGGATGCCCTTTGGCCTCTCCCTGCATTTAAATATGATCCGGTCCAAGTGATCCGGTTTGTGAGACCCAGATTGACCTTCCTTTCCACTTTATAGCTCCCGACACCACCTCTTTGCCCTACCCGGGGGCAACCCCCGACACGAGCCCTGCCCTACAGCTCGCCGGCCTCCCCCACGTCGCCGCTGCCGCCTCCCCCACGTCACCGCTGACGCCTCTTCGTCGCCGCTGCCGCCTCTGCCACGAGGTCCACCTGCCGCTGCCGCTCCTCCACCTCTGCCATGAGGTCCACCTGCTGGCCCTGCCGCTGCTCCACCTCCAAACTCGCGTTCCAGTGATCTAGGTAGTGAGTTTTAATTTTTTTTCTTGCTTTGTTTACTCAGTTTTTATCTGCTGGTTAGTTTAGTTGCTTAGTTAACTTAGTTGTTTAGTAGTTTCTATTTAGGGTTAGTTGCTTAGTTAGTTTAGTAGTTGCTGTTTAGGGTTAGGTTCTTAGTTAGCTTACTAGTTGATGTTTAGGGTTAGTTAGCTTAGTAATTTTTTAATTTTCTTTCTGCACTTATTTGTTCATTCATTTCTACAGGGTATGCAGCGAGGTTGACGACGGGAGCGTCGTTGTAGGGCAGGGCTCGGGCAGGAGCTACTTCCCCTGTCTTTTTGTCGGTCACGCTTCAAGGGTAATGACGCTTTTCCTCTCCTCTTGCTAGGTTGCATTATTTTGTAGCTCACCAAACAAGTCGCGTAACCCTAGGAGTCTCCCGTTCGGAAGGGTTATCGTTATAAAGATGAAACTCTTTATATATATTTATGTATACACCTTGTCAAGGGAATATGTTTATATATAAAGAGCTGTTTGTATATATTTATGTATACACCTTGTCCAGGGTATATGTTTATATACAAAGAGCTATATCTTTTATAACCGTGGCCGTTTCAAATTGTCCACGTTTTGGACAGCCGAGTATGTGTAGCTTGTGTTCGCTTCCATGTTCTACTCCTATCCGAGACATAATTTCGGTCGCGCCTCCCATATTTCTTCTTATGAGTTTTCTTTAAGCCTATTCATTACTATTGTGTTCTTACTTGTACTAATCAACTCATTCTTTGTGATGACAGGTGATTGAGACATGGCAGGGGGAAGGAGAAGCCGGGCTCCAAGGGGAAGCCGGGCCTCAAGGAGAAGGCCCTCGCAGCGAGGAGGAGTATTTCCAAGGACAACCTCGGCAAGAACAAGGTGGTGGGCAAGGAGAAGCGGGCACTCAAGCTTGGCAATGTGTCTAAGCTATACGCGCAGGATGCTCAAGGGACTAGCGTGGTCATTGGAAGGAAGCGTGACCGGCACGCTATGGTGGAGACTTCTGCACGGCGTGGTAGACAGGTGGTTGCCCGGAAGGCGCCCCGGGGTAGGCCTCCTGCTCGCTTGAGTAGTCCTTTGCCCTCGGTTTCGTCTTCTGAGTCAAAGGAGGAGCAGGCCGAGGAGCCCTTGGAAGAGGATGACATTGCCGTGCCTAGTGACGATGACTACGAGGACCGGGGGGTGAGGAGAGTGAGGAGGAGGAGGAGGTGCGTGAGGAGAGTGAGGAGGAGTCTGATGCCGTGGCGGATGAGGATCTCTTGACAGCTCATCCACTAGATTTTCTCGGCAAAGTGCGCGAGGGTAAGGTGTACTTGCGAGGGCCTTCGGGCTTTCTAGAACGCAGGTCACATGGCGTACTTGATGTCACGGAAGATGCGTAAGTGGTGGTTTAAAATGTTGTTACCTTTTCATCACAAGCATCTAACTTATGTTTTTTGTATGTGCAGGAGATTCACGTGGGTGGGCCCAAAGTCGGAGCGCTTACCTTCAGTCATCCTTGGCCTTCTTATCAAGCAGCTTTACCCTGGCATGGTCGACTACAAGAAGGATGGAATCCCCACCGGTGAAAGGGGCCCTGCTAGGTCTTGGAACCACTTCACGATGGTTTCGGACACCGTCCACGGCCACCTCGGCTTCCGGCTGCTCGCCGCGTTCTGGGTTAGTAGTTTCTATAACTTTACTACTAAAAAATACCAACAGTTTGGATTTCGTCGTGGTAACCTCTTTATCCTATGCTCAATGTTTGTAGGACTTTTTCACTCTCGTAGATGGTGAAGGTAAAGAGGATGCGGCTCAAAAGGCGCTGATTAAGATGGTGAAGAAGCTCATCCCCGACCAGATTTACGAGGCCCGTATCGCCGCTGTTGTCCAGTTCTATGCAGAATATATGCACGGGACAATCACCAAAGAGGAGGCTAGGCCCGTACACATGTCGAAAGACCAGTACGTGAAGGTAACCACATATATTTTCATACTATTCTCCACATGACTGATGAAAAGTTCAACTCATATGGATCTGTCTTGTGTTAAATAGGTGATTCCCGCATGGCTAGCCGCCCATAAGCCTTGCTACAAGAAGCTTGTACAGAGGTGGGTGTCACTTGGGTTCCAGGCGCAAAACAAGAACGCACGGGCGCGGCGGAATATGGTAGGCGAGCACGGAGTCCACCGTCAAGGCCCCCTCACACTCGACGGCCTCGTGGCACACAAGGTAAGAAATCAATTTTTTTTCTTTCCATTCAAGTTTTTATTTCTGTCCCATAATATTTTTATAACCTCTTTTGACCTCACTTGCATGCTTCCTTTTGGTGTCAATTACTTGTAGGAGTTAAAGGAGGGAGTGAAAAAGACGAAGATGCAAGTGTTCATTGAGACCCGGAGGCCAAAGAAGCCGGATCCGGCGAAACCCTTGGAAAAGCAGTGGATCACCGACATCGCGGAGAAACAACATGACAACTACTGCGCCAAGTTCAAGGAGGTACACGGTGACGAGTCCGATCCTTTGCCTCTCCTTTCGACCCCATGTTGCTATGCTCGCGGGACAAGGCAAGCTGAATGGCCGGCCTTATATTGGCGGTGCTTCCTTCGATTCATCGGGCTTCCCAACACTTGCCGAGATTCGTGCTAGGCGTACGAGCTCAGCCCCCGAGATCGAGCGCCGCCCAAGGGTCGGACTTGATAAGATGGCTGCAATGGAGGTACACGTGTCGTTTTTCAACCATCTTTTCCACTATTGTACATGTTTGCATCACCATGACTGCATCTTTTACATGTTGCAATCCTCTAGGCTGAACTTGAGAGAAATAGGAACAACGCGGCGAAGGCTACAGCGAGGGCGCAGGCTGCAGAGGAGAACAACAAGCAACTGCATGCACATATGGCCCACCAACAAGCATGCCTCTAGGCCCTTATGGCGGTAAGTGCTTTAACTTTTTCTTTCAACTAAAGCATGTGCTTCAACTTTGCAAACTAACCCTCCTCTTCGGTTTGCAGAGGATGCCCGCGGATTCGACGCTTCCTCCTTTACCTCCTGTACCTCCACTAGTTGCCCCGTCCTCCTCTTGGTAAGTGCTCTTGGGACTAGGTAGGCAAAAATTCATCTTTTGTTTGCTTACTCGTCTAATGTGAATCTTCATAGGAGCATCGGTCGGCTGGATCCCAAACTCCCACGGATGGTCAAGACGGAGGGAATGGTGGAGGCGGAGCTGCAAGCCCATCATCGGCGCCAACGGCCTCCAACAACCCCGAGCAACTCTAGGTAAGCTCAAGTCAAATACATATCTACCCACATTTCCACACTCATATCTTGAAACTAATGCTTAGAGTTTTCAAACTTGTAGAATTGCATCCACATGCCTTCGGTGACTACTAGACTTGTGGACTTGTGCTACTGGATGCATTTGTGAACTTTGATCTTGTTGGATATGTATTCTGAACTAGTGCTGTGTATTTTGGACATGTTGAAACTTGTGGACTGTATTTTGTGAACTTTTGCACAATGTGTGATATATTTTGTTATATGTGTCTCATTTTAATGTTCTGGGTGTGCTGGGAGTGATCCAGTGATATAATTGATATCTATATATGCATACTGTTATTTGCAAATGCAGGGATTCGTAGGAAAAATTTGGACCAAATTGTAACTTCGCCGAGTAAAGCACTCGGCGAAGACGCCGTCGCCGACAAAGACACTCGGCGAAGACGCGCCCCAGAGGCAATTTGGTCACCTGGGAAGTCACTTCACCGACACTAACTGCTTTGCCGAGTCCAACACTCGGCGAAGTGGTGCCAAATGGTCACCTGGGACCTCGTTTCGCCGAGATGCGACGTTTTGCCAACACGTACACTCGGCGAAGGCGCGCCAAATGGTCACCCCGTGTGGTCCCTTCGCCGAGGCGTGCTGATGAACGGGCACTCGGCGAAACTCGCGCGCCCGGCGAAGCCTAGCACTCGGCGAAGCACGACACCCGGCGAAGCTTTCAGCTGACATTCGGCGAAGCTCTTCCACGGCGAAGGTTCGACACGGCGAAGTCCGGCACTCGGCGAAGCCCAGCACGGCGAAGACATTCGCCGGCACCCTGTAGGAGGACACGTGGCGCCATGCGTGCGTTCCCCCTTCGCCGAGTTCCGTCGCCGCGATACTCGGCGAAGTTCTGACACACGCCTGACGCCCATCTAATAAGGGACGATCCAGATTTGCTTTTCTTCGCCGGGTGTCGTGCACAAAGTATCGGCGAAGAGTTCGCCGTGCATCCCCGACAAAAGGCACCCGGCGAAGCGGCGTCGCCGAGGCGATTTTCGCCGAGTGGTCTCTGCCGAGTGTCATGCTCGGCGAAGTGTTCGCCGAGGCCAATTATGGATGTCGCCGGGTGTTTTCCCCACCCGGTGGAGAGCGTTTTTCTAGTAGTGCATGTACGCAAACCCAAGTTAACATGGCAACACTTTTCATGCATAGAACACTAACTACTCTAGCATGTTTTAACTTAAATTCAAACAACAACTGAAGTACGTAAAGATGCAATCTCACAAATCACACGCCACACTACAACATCTGCATTAAGCTACTAGTACTAACTTATTACCAAATACCAACCATGTGCCGTACTGCAGTTATCAGATACGTACGGGCCATGTATGTCTAGTAGGGCCCCTCGCCCCGTCCGTGCGCATGGCCATGGCCGACGACGCCGTGCTCCTGCTGCACGATGACCTCGTCGAGGACCTCGACCACAACGACGTCCCCCGCCGGCCCATGGACGACCTGCTCCTGCACGCGGACGTACTCAGAAACCTCCTGCGACTCCTCCGGCGGACACTCCGGCTCCGGCTCCCTCCGCCTCCGCCGTGCGAACAACAAGAGCCCCGCGAGCAGCCCGAGGAGGCATAGCCCGGCGATGGGGACACACACCACGATGGCGATGTGGCGTCCATGCCAATATCCCGGCGGCGACGGCGTGTAGCCGGTGCTGTTACCATAGGGATTGTAAGGCGGCGGAGGTGGGTCGTAATATGGCGTTGGAACCGGAACGTATGGCGTTGGCGGCAGAGGTGAATCGTAGTAAGGTGTTGGCGGCGGAGGTAAATCATAGTAGGCTGGCGCTGCTGCCGGTGGTACATCATAGTAAGGTGGCGTTGGAGCCGGCGGGTAGGAAGGTGGCGACAGGTAAGGCGGGTACGAGCTGGGAGTGGGCGGTGGCAGGTAAGGTGGAGACGATGGCGGTGGCACCGGCACGTACGGGGGAGAATACGGCGGTGGGTCGTAATGGGGATAGGGTGGTGTTGGCGAGGGTGGAGGAGGCGGCGGCGGCGAGGGTGGTGGAGGAGGTGGCTGGTGACCGTAAGGTGAAGAATATGGCACGGAGACATCGTTGCTACTGGTCGCTCACTTGCAGTTGGAATGGATTACAGGTTTCCGCGCTGCCTATGCATCGATGTACATACTCTGGGTGGCTATATATATGATCGACAGGCAGCAAAGAGGAGTACTTGATGTAAATCCGTGAGTGAGAAGTCTGAAACCACACCATCGTTCATGCAGCTTGGTCTAATGT
Organism: Poa pratensis; assembly: GCA_947311845.1. Classification (NCBI taxonomy): domain Eukaryota; kingdom Viridiplantae; phylum Streptophyta; class Magnoliopsida; order Poales; family Poaceae; genus Poa; species Poa pratensis. Next base: position 112,272,223 of record CAMZMU010000052.1, read on the forward strand.
CTATAAGTGATTTGTTCTTACAAGCAACTATCTTAGTTATTTTGTTTCTAAAAATGTCCAGTTGGAACTATATATGGTGTGTTGGTCAAAGCGGATGAACCCACCCCTAGATAGACCCCCTCCATCTACCTTTGATAGATTGCACATTGCAGGATTGACATTTGTTTGTAAGTTTGTTTGTTGAACAAGTTATGTGCTTCTACCATGGGAGGCCAGAGCTTTTCAAAATCGTTACAAGAAAGAATCGTATGGTGTAAAAAGAGCTATCTAGCAACAATTGGATACAATCTATACTAGGATAAATAAGCGATGCAACTCGTAGAGTTTACGGACCCTATTCATCCTAACACCACTACTTGGCTCTAGACGGATACAACGTTATATATGGCACATTTAACTTATCGTACACACCTTGAATTTCCTGTCACAAATATTTGGAAGGCACATGCAGAGCGCAGTTGCACTTTCTAGCAAGTTCTCAATGGAAAGATCCTCATAACTTATATGTTGGGCATGAAGATGGCATCACGATCCAGTCTTCATGGGGGTGTGGTGGGTAGAGTGGGGGGGGGGGGGGGGGGTCTATACAACGTGATTGATCATCTCTGGACTACCCTTGATCAAAGAGGTTTGAAAGATCAGTGCAAAAAGGTCGAATTACGAGCATCTGGCGATGCATGATCTAGGAGCTTACATTCCATTTATTTTACTGACAACGCATCGCTCCTCTCGGTTGCTAGAGCTTTTTTTTTCTCATATTAGGGTTAGGCATAGATTGCGAGAACAAGCGTGACAATGCCAATCTACTTGGTGCGACACAAATTTGATTTTTTTTTAGTAATTGCTTTTATGCGACATTTTACTAAAACAACGGAGTTATTAGTTTAAAGAGGCTACTTTTCGTGATTATCCCATGATATTTCTCATTTTCGGTAACTTTTTGGATTTGTTTAACGTTTCTAAATGCTATATATTTTTTATCTTCTAAAGTTTTAGGAAATATCAAAGATATAAATTCTTCAAATTGCTCTGAATTTTTTTCCACTTTTGAATGAAGGAATCTAGACATATGATTTATAAAATATGTATGATACATCAGCCAACGCAAAAAAAAAAAAAAAGATTATCTGACTATATGCACATTATCTAAGTGTGGAACCATCAAACGGGGGGGGGGGGGGGGGGGGGGTTAGCAGTAGCAGGCATGGCCTCATTGCAGAACAGAGTACATCAAACGGTGGAGCGGAGCCTCTAGCAGGGTATGGGTCTAGAATTGCCTTTATGGGTGGTTTGACTTGAAACCAAAATTGTGAGATCAATTATGCTGAACATGGTGGTGCTTTTCACCGGTAGATGCCTGCATAGACAATGTGGGCACGTGAGGATTAGTTATGCCATATCGAATTTCTGAAACCTAACGTATGTGCAAGTAGCTAGAGAGGCCTACGCACGGACGTAAAATAAACCCAACACTTAAGTGTGAAATCGCATGCAATGTATTTGCTTGGTCTTATTTCATAGATATTGTCATGCATATACGTAGCACGGTAGCAGTTTGTTCGGTATAAGCAACTCGTTAGTCATGAACATGTGGAGCTTCACTGGCTAGATCGATCTCCCCAGCTGTCGTCCTCCTTCCTCTCCTCGCTACAGTACGGAGAGGGCGACTTTTTGAGAGTCCACCGCCAAATCCACCTCGCAGCCGGTGGGGCGTGGGTTCCTCCCTCTCCGGCGGCCGCTCCGGCGGCGGGAGGGTGGGGGAAGCCCGCTCCACGGCTTGTACATAGGCTAGGGTTAGGTCTGTGTCCCACCGGCGGCGCTTGGAAGGCGGAGGAGTGGCTGGTGTGGTGTTTGCTGTCGGCGCGGTGCCCCTTCGACGGCGGTGCTCTCCGGAGGACGGCCGCCTCGCGCGCGACTTGTGGGAGTCCGGGGATCGGTGGATCCGCTTGGCTCCCTCCACCACGGCCGGATCTGGTGGCGGCGGATCCGGATGTGTTCATCTTGGAGGTAAGTGCTGTTGATCTGCGCGGCGGCGCCGGCGGCTGCGGAAGTGTTCTCTTCGGAGGCGATGCGGGGGACCTCCCGTCTGCCTCGTGGTGGGCTCCGACGATCCATGGTGTGGGGAGCTTGGGCAGCGGCGCGTCTGATGCTGCTTCGCCGTCGTCTTCGTCGCCGAGCCTCAGTGGACCTTGTTGTAATTTCATCTTTGTTCTGGGGCTTTCTGTAAGAGTGCGGATCTGATGTACTTTCCTCTTTCGCAAAAAAAAAAAGATCGATCTCCCTAGCTAATTAGTCATATCTGTGCGGGCGACTAAGGTTCGACTTTGGGAAATACTGTATGTCTAGGTCAACTTGTTTAATTTACACATATACTTGAATACAAAAATGTTTGACGTGCATAGATGCCTGAATGGAGGAATGCTTGCTGTTGAGCGAGCAACGGCTCGCGCGGTTGCCGCGGCAACGCACGACGCGGAGGACGCGGAGCACGTGGGTGGGTCCCACCCACCAACCTCACCTTCTTCCTCTCCTTTTCCCCATCTCCTTCCTCCGCACGACGCGCCACGCAGCACAGATGCGGCCAAGCCGAGCCGGCGCCGGCGACGGCGGCGCGGAGGCGCGGCCGAGAAGGCCGCCGTCGAGGAAGAAATCCCAGGCCGAGACGGCACCGGCGACGCCGGCGCGGATGCGCGGCGGAGAAGGCGGCCGTTGAGGAGAGACTTAACGAGGGGGGGTGGGGTTGCTCGCGGCGACGAATTTTCCGGTGGTGGGGGGTTTAGAGGGATGGCCGGGGGCGGCGGCGGACCGGCGGAGGTGGAGATTGGGCAAGGCGGGGCGGCGAGGCGGCCGTGGGCGGCGGAGGCAGGCGGTTTGGCTGGCGTCGGCGGCGGGAGGTTGCTGTTCATCTTCTTCCCAACGGCGGAGATAGTTTTGTCGCGACGCTTGTCGGAAACCAATATGAGTTTTTCCTAGCCTAGCCCGCCTAAATGATTGGTTGAGCTCCCGTCACACAGCTTAGCGAACAGAAGCTAGATCACCCAAAATGAGTTTAATTTGTTCTGTTATGGATATCTACCAATCTATACCTAATAATAATAAAAGCATTAAGGCTTCTTCTCGTACGTTATTTTTTTTTGCCGATTTTGCCCTCCACCAAATCACATATTTACCCACCACTGCTACAGGTAAGTCAGAAAAAACGTTTTGGTTTAGGAAAAAGCTGAGGAACAGCCGGAGGCTCGCGTCCTCCGCCTCCTACGCGCGCCACGCGTCCGGGAGGCTGGTGTGATGGGGCCCACCACGTGCAACCTTATCACCTCACTTGGTCTTCTCCTCGACCGTTTTCTCTATTCCCCTTTCTCCTTTCGACGCAAGAATCCGGCATGGCGTTTTCCCCGCACCTCACCGACGCCTGCTAGCACAAGCCCACACTGCTCACCAAAGCGCCGGCTCCTATCCCTCCCAGAGTTTCCTCCGTTTCCCGGTCTACGGCGCTGGCCGCTGCTCCCCACCATTTTTTCATCTTCTCACCTCCGTTTGCTCTCGTGCCGGAACCGGCGAAGGCGACGGCGACGAGGTGGTGCAACAAGGACCGCGTCACTCCTGCGAGTGGGAGGCTACTGCGGATGCAAGCCATGGGACAGCGACCGTGAAGATGCAAAGGGGCAGCCGGAGCTGCCTCAGTTGGGAGCTGGACTGCCCGTGCTGCTGCGAGGGAACGGCGGGGCTGCTGCCAAGGCACGTGTGGCGCTGATGCCAGTCCTCCCTCAGTTCCCCGCAGCAGTTGCCACCGAAACCATATCCGCCTCCTTCTATGTAGCGAGCCATCGCACGACCTGCGGCTCTCTAAATCGTACGGGAAGTCCGGTCGCCACCGCCGCTGAGGCCCAGCACACGCTCCCCCCACTGCTCACCTCAGGCCTCAGCACACAGGAGAGATGGTCGCAGGTCGCTGAACCAGCTCTACGGGCGAAGGATAATTCATCGATTGGCCCTTCAGGGCCTTCAGCCTTCTTCTCTTCCACGCAGCTGTTGCTGGTGTGTAGGGCGGCCATGGCGTCGAAGGCTGGAGAGGCCATGCTTCGCAGGCTATTGTATGATTCTCGGCGTCGCAGAGATTTAGTCGTCCGCCGCTGGAGTGCCGCGCCACCGAGGCTGTTCCCAATCATCATCGACCTCCCTACCGACAAGGCCAACATCGAGTTCGTACCTGTTCGAGTGTCCCCTGCAAAAGACAACAGGATTCCGTGCGGCCGAGGAGCCCTGACGGCAAGGACGAACAGCGCCATATCAAATTATCAATTCATTCTAATGCGCACCACAGTTGGAGGCGAGTTCAAAACGTATAGCTGCAATGATTTAGTTTTGATTGGTTACTTAGCACTAATGAATGAACTGGAAGATCCCTGAAGGGCCTCCGGCCGGAGGTCAAGCAGCCGACGCAGCAACTGGCTACTGCATCGGCCTGTATCTTCCCCAATTTCAGTCCTTGTTCCTTCTTTCCCCAAATTCCTAATTAGCAATTCGTAAATTTAGATGCTTGGACTGGATTGTTCATTGAACTTTGTTTACAATCTTACAAATTTCAACAGACATGGGGAAGGCCGCTCATAGAATAACTGATTTTGTCTTGAAAAGAAAAAGGAAAAAAGATAAAAAAGGGATTGAATTCTTGCAGCGAGTGGATGGAGCCCTCAATTTTCCTTTCATATAGCTGGCTCGCCCATTATTTCGTTTCAAGCTCAGCCACATTCAAAGCATCTTCTTAGAGACTGATGACGTAATCAGTTCAATTTCCCTACAAGCACTGGAAATCCAACATGATTGGAATGATGCATCATCTTCAGGGCATAATGCCGTGGGATGCTCAAATGTACTCATATATATATGTCTAAGCGTTGGCTAATCTCTTCTCTATGAGTCTCACATGTTTTAGATTTTTGTTTAACCAAGAATTACTATGAGTAGATGGAAATCATTTAACAAATAATTTATATTATTTTAGATGAATTTTCAAAGGGGTTCTAACAATATCAATTTTGTTCAAAATTGTTGATTACTATTTTTCGTTTTATAAAACTTCGTCTCGAAAAATATGTGCGCCTTGTAAATGGGAATGGAGTGAGTACCACACATGCCATGATGTCTAGCTCGACGCGATTGGTTTGTTAATTTTTTGTTGGCTGAGTACATCGCTTAAGGCTAACTATCTGTTGTGTAAAACGGGCAAGGTTTAACTCATGCTTACAGTGTTAGGGCTTGTTTGATTTATAGGATTGGTAAAGGATTTGTATAGGATTGGAGTCCTTAGGGTTTTTTTCTTTGAAGCCGTTTGATTCATAGAATCATTTGTCATAGGAAATTCCTATAGAAATTTTTGTAGTACAAACATCATAGGAAAATAATACGAGGCCCAATCTATGTTAAAATTCCTTCACCACAATTAAACAAACTTCTCTTCCCATATGATTCAGTTACACATGCCATCCCAATCCTATGAAATTCCTATTCTTACACTTTTCTATTCCTACGAATCAAACGAGGCTTAATGTTTATTGTGCTATTTGCTTTTTCTCTCCGTTGCAACGCACGGGCACGTTTCCTAGTAATTTATAAAGGGAAATGGGCCATCTATCTCAATGTCTCACCTTTACTGGGCTTTGTCTAAGCGTCAAACTAGCACATGCATACACACGTGCGGTACAGTAAAAAACATATTGTGTCAGGGTTCCTTAGTATGACATGTATTGAGTGTGTACTATACTCCTCCCTCCGGAGTCACTACATTAAGAAGTGCTACGTCGCTTGATCAATATTCGTCTGGTCTTATTTATTCTAGCTGGTCAGTTGCTGGATAATTTTCCCTAGTTCCTACCTGGCAGTTTGTTCAGTTGAGCAAGTAATGTACTCTCGTTGACGAGAGGTTGTGAATATTATTATTTTTTGATTTGAACGGCAGCCGCTCTGCCCGTTTCATAAGTACGACAAAAAAAACAAGAGTACTATAAACACCAAGATTGATAATTAGACAAGTGGATTATATATGTAGGAGAAATTAAACAATGAATCAAGTGCAGAACTTCAGGATAGTTCAGGTGTTATCTATTGCCTAGAAGAACAACTATTGTCATCACTGAATATGAACAAGTGGTACACCGGTCTAGCTACTGCACATACACACACACTGCGCCCCCACATCAGAGTTCGTCTAACAAAATTGGATGAGGTGCTAGAATACCTCTGATGGACACAAGGGCTTACTCGAAGAAGCAGCTCAACATTCAGAGTACACCCTGACTAACTTCAGCGCCTTGAACGGTGTCTGCAGACGCCATTCTCTCTGCTTCTTGCTCAGGGGCCTGCCCTTCCCGGTCTGCTGCCGGTTTATCTTCACATCGGCTATGCCCCAGGTGCACTCGCACAGGTCCACGTCGTAGGAAATGAGCCTGAACACGCCGTCGGCTTCTTGAGGTGTGGCTACATCCTCAGCCATTGCAACGTACCTGACATACATCGACCTTTCTTTGAAACGTTCAAGCTCGTCTGGGACACGGATAACTCTCTCCACACCAGGGGATGACACCTTCAAAGTGATCAATGCATAGGAAAAATGTTATTGAAGTTATCAGTTGTTCCCAGAGTATCCGGAGAAGGCTTTAACTAGCTCTGGGTATAGTTCTAGAGCGACAAACCTCCAAGGATATGTTTTTCGGTATCCTGCCAGCTGACTCTGCATCATCCAACTTTGCACGTAATGCAATTGTGTACACTTCGATGTCATCGATAGTCGGAGAACCATACCTAATAGCAAGTGTGTGATAACAAATCTTAGAGTAATGATAGAAAACAGAAAGATGGCTACAAATTAAGATGGCAAATTAGGGTGTATCTGTTGTACACTTGCCTTAATTTACTAACCCCTCACCCTTGAAAATATAGATAGTTAAACCTACTCAAAATTAATAGTCAATCTATCAACTCCCACATCCCAATCACTTCAGGCTTCGACGAACTCACATAAACAAGACAGTTATGTGAGTTACGGCATGTGCCTGTACTAAATATTGATATTTACCTAGTGAACATTGTAATATACCTAGTAGACATCTTCTCAATGCGTACTCTGATCTCCAAATTTGCAGTCGCCTTGAAAGCATAAATTTTCAAGTCACCATCGAATGATTCTGAAACCTGCTCGGCCAAAGCCAATGCTTCCTTGCCCCACCATGTGCCAGCAAGTGATACTCCACCACCAGCACCTCCATCTCCAACCTCCACAATATGAATGCACATCCGCGGTCAATGGTCAATGTTATCTGGTAAAGCTTGTAGATCTGAACAGATAAAAGTAACCTTACATAAAGGTCTTGATCATCATCACTCTCAAAATCATCTTCAAAGTCATAGTCGCCATCATCCTCATAGTCGTCTTCATCCACAGATCCACTATATCTGCAACTGATTTAAGGGGCATAGTTGCTTTATTGATACTGGCATAAATCATATTACTTGGTTTATAGCCGAGAACGGTACATGAATAGACTAGAGTGGATTGACAAAAGATTAAACATGTCGTAGACAGAATAACCAGACATAAATGGGCTACTGCACAACCCAAATTCATCACTGCACTTGTGTTTTTAGTTGAGTATGACATCGAACATAACTGTACTAATTAACTATATTCAAGGTACTTAACTGCATTATCAGATTTCAACCAATTAATGGAATACCTAATGAGATACACCATGTGTTCAAGAACCTTGATCAATTTAACCTTACTTAGGTGTCAAGTAAGCGCAATGCAATTGAAGAAAATAGTTGCAAATTGCAGAACTAGGTACAGTCATTTACTCCTATGTACATAAGCTCTACCCAATTTCTGTAGGTGAATGTTTTCTAATGATCGTCAAGTCATGCATGTTATACTCAGTAAGCAGACCATATAGGGATATGTTATACTCAGCCCACAGTATTACACTAAGATAAAGTTATTTTTTAACGGGGCATTCAGATCAAACGATGCAATAAATGGAGCCAGAGTGCAGAGCCCCAACAAACCTCATCCTTCCACAAGATACAGTAGACTGAACACAAAACCCGCAATCTAAAGAAAACAGAGAAACATCACCAGAGTTCACAAAACCATACCCTCGCCACCGACATCCTCCTCCACACCCTCATCATCAACATCCTTGCCCTCACCCTCCAACTCATCAGAGACATCGCCGTCCTTCTCCTCATCACCATCAGGCGTCACCTCACTGGACCCCTTCCTCTTCTTCTTGGCAAAGGGCACCACGGCTGGTGCATTCCGGCAAACAGCTAGCAGGCAGGAGCATCCAGGAAATCCAGCAGCCCAAGAACCAAGCAGGGGGGAAACTCTTGGCGATTTGATGCATCGCCAGGACGGAGAGCACCGGTGGACCACTCTCCCAGCGATAAAATCCATCAATTAACCCAGTAAGAGCTACAGCAAAAATGCAAAATTACGGGGAGCGAGAGCGGCAGAGAACCACCGGAAGAGGCGGTTTCTTATCAGAGTTATCGGTTGGTTAAAGCTCCGCACATGAAAACGTCTACGTAGAAGCCGTTTTCGAACCGGAAACACGAGCTACAGCTCCCCGCTTCCCAGTAAAACACGATCTTTTCCAGGTCAAAATAAAATAAAATAAAACACAATCTAGCACGACTGCAATCGGGATCTCTGCCCAAATGCCGCGCGTCCGCCACGCCGCCGCCGCCTCCTTCCCATCGCCGCGGCGGCGGCCGCCCTCGTACTCCTCGCGCTCCTCATCCTCCTACCCACCGCGCCACCAGGGGAAACCACCGCCCCCGCCTCCCTCCTCCGAGCGGCCATCGCCGCGCACCCGTCCCCGACCTCCTACGCGCGCCCCTGCTCCGACCACCTCACCCTCTCGCTCCACCGCCTCCGCGCCGCGCTCTCCTCCCTCGAGTCCGCCGACCTGCCAGCCGCGCTCCACCTCGCGTCCGCCTCGCTCCAGTACCAGTACGACTGTTCCCATCTCCTGTCCGCCCCCTCCTTCCCGTCCTACCCGCTCACCTCCAGCTTCCTCAATTCCCTTGCCCCGCAAGCTCTAATCGTAGACACCAAAACCTCCACCGTCGCGGCCTTCCCGGCGAAGATCCGTCCGGCTGCCACCGTCTGCAAGTCGAGCCCAGCAGCGAAGCCGTGCGACTTCTCCAATGTGCAGGACGCTGTCAATGCGGCACCGAATTATACTGACGGCCAGTTCGTCATCGCCATCGCTGCAGGTATATACGAGGAAAACGTCATAATTCCTCACGAAAAGACCAACATTCTGCTGGTGGGTGAGGGAATGGGCGCTACCGTGATCACCGCCTCAAGGAGTGTTGGGATTGAAGGGCTTGGTACCTACGACACTGCGACCGTGGCTGTCACTGGCGACGGTTTCAGGGCGAGGGACATCACATTTGAGAACAGCGCGGGGGCAGGAGCTCATCAGGCGGTCGCGTTCCGCTCCGACAGCGACCGGTCGGTGCTGGAGAACGTGGGGTTCCGAGGGCACCAGGACACGCTGTATGCTCGCACGATGCGGCATCTCTATCGCCGGTGCCATATCACTGGAACCGTGGATTTTGTGTTTGGGAATGCCGCGGCTGTGTTTGAGGAATGCGTGATCACGACGGTGCTGCGGGCGGAGGGATCCGGGAAGAGCGCACGCAATGTGGTGGCAGCAAATGGGAGGATTGATCCGGGGCAGACCACAGGGTTTGTGTTTCAAAACTGCACAGTGGATGGTAACAAAGATTTCATCATGTTGTTCCAGTCAAAGCCACAATCGTACCGGCTCTATTTGGGGCGTCCGTGGAAGGAGTACGCAAGGACGCTGTATGTTAGCTGTTATTTGGGGAAGGTTGTCAGGTCCGAGGGTTGGCTTCCTTGGCGAGGGGATTTCGCACTCAGGACACTGTATTATGGGGAGTTTGAAAGTCGAGGGCCTGGTGCAAATCACACTTCAAGGGTTGGGTGGAGCAGTCAGGCACCAGAACAGCTTATCAGATTCTACTCGGTAGAGAACTTTATTCAGGGACATGAATGGATTGGACTAAATATGGGGCAAAGTTAATGTTCAGATTAGGCAATTCTTGGTGGAGCTTCAACAGCTAAAATGGAAAAATATCCAACCCTTGATATCCCGGAATCGCGAGTAAACCACTCTCAGGAAGTCAAGTAGCCAACTATATTGACTTGGTACATAACCCAAACTGATCTGGCTTCTTTCGTTGATTTTTTACTCACAGCCTGTACCATAGCCATAGGTATCTGCTTGTACATTCAGCTACGTATTTGTAACTACACTATATGCAGTAACTGCTGAAAAATGGTTTTGCTCCAGAATATCATGAAACTCATTTACTCGGATTTCCTGCATTATAATTACCTTGTCGCTGTCTCTTAATTTTTTGTGTTGTAATCTGCATGTTCTTTTACTCATTTGCACAGAGAACATTAAGATCTTAGCCTTTCAGGATAAGAAAATAAAGTTTTCTTCGTACTACCTTGACAAAACAATGGACAGAGAATGATCAATTGATTCTTCTGCTCTTTGAGATGAATTATTGCTAACAAGCATACACAAATAAAACGAAGATAATAAAACTTATTATTTTTTCATTCATCAGCACATACTTGGGTTCAAAGTTATTAGAGTTATGTGATAATTTTTCTTGTAAGAATACACTTCAGAATGAGATGTTTTTCAACTTCGAACTGTCAGATAAGCATATCTTAAACTAACTTAGTGATCAGAATGTCAGATGCCACAGTACCACATTAACACCTTGCATGCTTTCTTCTTATCTCTTAGGTATCTAATATGAATGGCCTAAGACATGCTATAAATAATTTAAAAGGTAGCATGTATCTGATCTGCTATTCAATTTTTTCGACACGATCTGGAAGAAAATTCAAGTAACATTTTGTACTAGTCGGTGAACATGGCAAAAGGTGTAAAGTATGGTAATGCTGAGTGAAGGAAAATAAATAGCTCCCCTTCATTCACAGTATGCCAGCCCTAGCAGATATAAGATTAAAATAATGAGTAATATTGCGCTACAGTAACCACGAAGATCAACCTGCAACACTCTGTTTCTAAAGATAGGATGTTTTACCTCTTTTCTAGGTTCACATGTATCTACATGTACATGTTTTAGTGTGTATTTACACTCATTTCATTATGCATCTAGTCAACATGTGCTATACCTAAAACATCTTATATTTAGAAATGGAGGGAGTAATCTTTAGAAACGGTGTGCGAGGTTAGAAAGAGTGCAATGACTGTGCTCCTGATTTCCCTGAATAGACAGTCGTTATAAACTGAGACATGTTATGAAAAAAATGGAGTTCTTCAGCAAATCACCACATGAACTTGGGAAATAAAACATAGATGCAAAGTAGTGATGTTCAGAAGACCATACAGGTGGGAATATAACAATCTGTTTTGTCTTTGACACTTACAAATTGTGGCCTACAATGTTGCAGTTTATCTGCTCATGATAGCAAAGCTACAATATGTTACCACAAAAAATGTTTATGCATTTTGTATGAGCATGAGTCTTCCATTGGCAGCCACATTAATCTATGGTTTTATCAAGTCAAGGACAATCTAGAACTGTTTGGGTTGGGTTTTTGAATATCTCCATGTGCCTCATAATGAAGTTGGGACTTGTGATTTTTATAATCGGATTTTGGGAAATCGTTTGATAAAATGAATCACAGTTGAAGAGCCTAAAGATTCAGGCTCTTCAACTGCACATCTGATTTGGTTTGCAGGGAAATTATTTCTCTGCAAAAGAGGCAAGGATTAAGTGTCGCTCGACAAGTCGCGACAAGTCGCACGACTTGTCTACTTGTCAGTACCCCAGCGACAAGTTCAAAACCTCGACAAGTTGCGACAAGTTGCGACAAGTCACGACTTGTCGCGCGACTTGTCTACTTGTCGGTACCCGAGCGACAAGTTGCGACAGGTCGACTCGTAATCCTTGAAAAGAGGTGATAGGCAGGGTCGCAGGGAGACCCCTCTCACCTCACGTCTCTGAGTTTGACAGCACATGTTCTCCAATATCTTATGATAGTGCAATCCATGACCAGCTCTCACAAGGCAATTCATGCTCTACTTCCCTATACTTTACGTTAATGATACTCTTACGTTCGGCCGCTACCGTTGCCACAAGGTCCCCTGGTCCTCGTCCTCAAGCTCAATTCTATCCTCTGCTCCCTGTCATGCGCTAACCAACACTATCGCTTTCTGTTCCTAGATCGTTTTGCACTTGAAAGCCCTGTGTAACCTGCACGGGGTAGGAACCTCTCTATTCCTAACACTATTTTGTAAGAGAAGGATATAGTTGAACAGAAAAAAAGTTAGAAGCGAAAATGCACTTGGCTAAAAAAAAGTAAAAGATGTATAGAGCCTAAAACGGGAAAAAAGAAGATACGCGACAGCATGCGCTAAAAACTAATCCGGCTCTCGTGGTCTGCGAAGCTAGTCCGACACCCCTGGCTTGCCTGCCTCGCGCCAAAGCTTTGCATCATCGAGGATGCAGGAGTGCAGCATGCTTAACGGCGCTTCCGTGCTGTGAAACACGCTGGAGTTCCGTTCCTTCCAAAGCTTCCACCAAGTAAGATGCACCAGCACACCAGGACCTTCCTCCAAAGTCTGACGGCGACGGTGCAACTGGCGAGGAGATGCAGCGTGGACTCCAGCTCGCCCAGGCACATGAAGCAAGCCGCGTTACAGGGCCAGCCCTTCTTCATCAAGCAGTCAGCAGTGTGGCATTTGCCGCGGATAGCCAGCCAGGTGTAGATTCAGCATTTGAGGGGCGCCTTGACAATGTCGAGGAAACTGCTGGTGCAATGTATGATCTAGACTTACCTTGCTCAATAATAATCATTTGGATAATCTCGACTTATTCAATGCAGGTGTAATGCAGCACACCTCTGAAAGGGAATTGGAAAGGAAGAAGGAAACATTTACACAATATAAAGAACGTATATCGTGAAGCTCACATCTAAAGTAAAACAACTGTAGAAAGTAGCAACATCATCGCAATTTATGCCACAAAAATTATAATTTGTTGAGTTGCAAGTTTTGCTCATACACAGTGGGAGAACTGTTTCATCAACTAAAATGGATGAAATTTCGCATGCAAGACAGTAGCCAAGAGAACTTCAATTTTAAGAGAACTTCAATTTCATCAACTGTATCAATTGTACGGCAGTTTGTCGGAAAACTCAGGTTTGGTTGACAGGACAGTAAGTTTGGAGCTCAACTTCGACTATTGATATACTTGCAAAAAACAATGGAGATTGTTCAAATGCAAATAATGTCATTACACTTGCAACTTAGAACAGTGTCCGTGTCTAAAAGGTCATGCATTTTCGCAGTATTTAATTCAATTCTGAACCATTCTCGGATTATAATCACGCAAAAGAACGTTTACATTAATGTCTGAAACCTGATCATATTATCAGAAGTTAGTACAAGTATATGCAGCCAAGAGCCAACACAGACATACCATTAGTGTATACCCAAAGCCTCAAAAGTCAAAAACAAAAAAAAGTTCATTTCACCATGGAAGAATACTAGGATATCACACGCATACACTTTCATGGTATTTTCAGTTTCCATAGATGCAGTTCAAGCTGCAGTTACAATTTCTAAGTTCATTTGTTTCTACTGCTAGTTGTACAGAGCATGTGTACAAACAAATTCACAGTTTTCTGTGGAGACCTCACAGAAAGTAAGAACAAACTATATATAGACTATGTGACCTGCTTCCATTACGAAAAAATCTATCCTCTCCCTCACACATAAGACAGAAATATGGATATGTATTCTGTCAGCTTAGAAACAGGGGCAAAACAAGAATGCTGGATTCCACAGTGAGAGTCTAAGTTCAGTCCAAACATCATGTCCTTTTCCACTAGTGAGTCCAAGGAAGGTTCCCAGAGTAGGGCACCATACCGCAATAGGAGAACAGACCCTTCAATTCAGGGCAGCCATTGGGGTACGGAATGGTACGGTGAAACGGGTCTCTCTTGAGCCTCTTTACATGAAGAGAACCAAGGCATCCATATGGATCTTCTTGGAACTGAGACCTGACAGAAGCTTCACCTTTCAAAGCTGATTCCTTTGCTTCAGGTGCACCTGGGGTACCTGAGAAGAAGAACCTTTCTTCGGGGAACCCGAGTGCAGATCTGTGCAATTGTGCAAACCTTTCCTCCTTAAAATCATAGCTTACGACCTAGGCAACAAAATATTCAGAGCTGCAGATTAGCTAACACTATCTGACATTCAGGAGTTAACTGGGGTACATAAAATGCATTACCAACCAGTAATGGAGTACGTGAAATGAGGTTTCAGCAGAAAGTCTCAAGAAAAGGGAAAAACTTACAGTTATATTTTGTGGGTATGTTCCAGTGAGTTCTCTGAAACGGCAAACACTAAATAAGAGATTTTCGAAACTATCTCGTGCATGCTCCTCCGTGAGTGCCCGGCTCCTTACACTATCATCACTTCCTGTGCAAGCACATACACCCAACGAGAAGGTCTTTACGGATGGTTGGCAAAATAACTAACGAACTCAAACTGGATGCATAAACAATGGTTATACTACTGAACTGAGATAAGAAAGTAAACACTATAAACTTCAGGAAACTTCAACCCCTTTGATCCAACATTCTAACTATCCACGTTTCAGAAATGGATTAATAAGCTGAACTCGATCATGCATCAACATATGTATAGTCTGTACAATTTTAAAAATCATGCCGTGTGTTTTCCATTTTATCAGAGCAACTGAGTGTTTAGGTTTTCTTTAGCAGATATTGAGTATTTAGTAGACAGAAGTAGTTGAACATCTAGGCCTTGCAATTTGAAGTTCACGATATAAACGCTTAACAGCCTTCGAAAGGACTAATCAGCAATACATTTCCAAACCATATTGTGCCAATGATAATCTTGCTAAAGAACAAGAAGAGGAATGTTCAAGTAACGTGAAACTCACCGAACCAGCCTTTCGATTCAGCAATAGCCCAGTAGCTCTGCGCCTCGCTCCTCGGCCCCGCATCTCTCCTCGTCTCCCCACCGCTAAACAACAGGAGGGCGCCCTGATCCCTGGCTGCGATCTCCACCCCCTCCTTGATATGCGCCAAGAACGTGGCAGCCTGGCCGGGGTGCTTCTGGTACGGCTCCAAGAACCACGAGTCCTCGCGGTCGGTCTTCCCGCAGCCGGAGCTCGTGTAAATCGAATGCCCGGCCACCATGACGAGGTTGCGGAGGGCCGGAAATGGGTACCCGCCGACCTCACCGCCGCCGGTCCGCATCGTCCTGAACCGGGTCTCGTACACGGACAGCAGGATGAGCACGCTCAGCCCGAAGGAGAGCAGGATGAGGGCGACCGCGACGGGGTGCGCCTCGTAGAAGTACCGGATCTTCATCAGCGCCGAGCTCAGCGGGGCAGGCGCATCGAGATGCGAGCTCTTGGGCTTGCGTGCCTTGCGGGAGATCCCGGACTCGAGATCGTAGTCGGCTCTAGGGTAGCGGAAGGAGCTGGGGCTCCCGGACCGAATCCCTGGCTGCTCATCGAGCTCCCCAAGAGCTCCGCCTCGGGGCGGATCTACGTGGTGATCGACTGTATCTGTATGTGAGAATTTAGAGCCGCATTGGGTTGGGTCGGAGCTTGGGGAGAAGACGGGATGTTGGAGAGGAAAACTGGAAAAGCCATGTCTTTAATGCATGACTATGACGACTTATATATGCCAAATATATGGATTGTGATTCTATAAATGACATCGTTTCATTTCTATTGCAGTTTTTTATTTCATATATCTTTATACTAATCTTGTAAAATATTATAACATGTCACTACGTCATAATCAAAATTGTAAGGTATTGTAAGACGTGATTTTTCTGTTTAACACCTTACAATTTTGATTATGACGTAGTGACATGTTATAATATTTTACAAGATTAGTATAAAGATATATGAAATAAAAAACTGCAATAGAAATGAAACGATGTCATTTATAGAATCACAATCCATATATTTGGCATATATAAGTCGTCATAGTCATGCATTAAAGACAGTCCAAAAAATACAGGCCTTATAGTTTGGACAGATGGAGTACTAGATAATAGATTTTATACTCAACATTAGACACCATTTTTCAAATTATCAACACTGAAATTCTCTTAACGAGGGTTTTGATCCAAATGTATGGGTACGGGCCATCATAATAGAGTTAGCAATTAAACATAACCAAAAGCATGAAGCAAATGCCTATTGAATCAAATAACACCGTCGTTGTTATCTCCTTCATTGCCCTCCCCACTAACCAAAACTCCATCTCCCCTCATCCTGGCCCAACTCACGATCGATTCCTTAATCTCTTACTTTCTAATATCCAAATGTGTTCTCACATTCTCACCCATTTTGTTTTAATCCATCATCATTAGCTTGTTCTACTCCGTAATGACCTCTTGCCTCATTTTGTTCTTCTGAGAAGGCGTCGACACTCCTCAAAGTTCGATTTGTGCTTCTCCTTGGCCATTTTCTTTGCCTTATTTTTTTCTAATTTGTTGTCGCCTTTTTTGATGATAATGGTGATGAAACACCGACATCAGGAAGTCACGTGGGAAAACCAGATAGAAGAAGGAAGGAGAAATACATTTTGAAAAAATAAGGCTGGTACTGAATCTTGAGAGAGAGAGAGAGAGAGAGAGAGAGAGAGAGAGAGAGAGAGAGAGGATAGATCACTTGTTAAAGTTAAAGAAGGATCGGTGGCTGAAACATTGCAAATGAAGGAGTTGGCCAAGAAGAAGCTACAATATAAAATGACAATCCTCCATTCCGCTGACGGGTGTTCCTTTTCACGGTGGAGGAGCTTCTAAATAACTCAATTTCCACTTCTCAGTACGCTCAAGCAAATTCAAACATTGTTGGAGCACAAATTATCTACCTTTGGAGACGGTAATTTCCTCGTGTGTTTCTTGTGTGTTGATCCTATATTGAAAAATTTGCAAAATACAAGTTTGGGCACATTTCTAGTGGACACATTCACCAAAATATGAGACAAATGATAAACAAAGCTCATAGTCATCAATGGTGCAAGTAGTCGGAGGAGAATTCCTCACTTGCTTCTTACAACAATTCCATCAGCTATAAGATTTCTAGATCACGTCGTATCAGCCTTGTAAAGATCTCAACGCCCGAGGTGATGGTTTCAGCATCAACTGATGAAATTTGCTCCAAGTATGTTAATTTTGTCAATATTTCTTACTGTTTTGATCATTGTTGATCACCGCATCAAGTCTTACACTCTCCCATGTCTGCCAAAACAATACTTCTTAACTTCCGTGTAATTCGTGGTTCTCTCTGAGCTTCTATTTTCTTCGGTTTGAGAAGCATCAAATAGAACATCCACAGCTTTCCATGGCAACACATAATTCTTGAAATAGGTCGAAAGTTCATCAATGGAGTAAGGTTAAAGTTCATCAACTCGAGAATTGCATCTTCTTCTTTTCAGATAATTTTAGCTCTACCCACATTGTATTAGCCCACTCAACTTCTTGCTCTTTCAACCTTCATTGTCATGTCTTTCGACAATATGGCATTCCTTTTCACATCAAGATCACTCGCACATGCTTATCAAGACCAAACCCTAACATCTACTTGCGAAGAACGGAACATACAAAAACAAGTTTTACTTGGGTGGGGAAAGAATGGAGTGGCTTCTGATCAAGGATCTTATATCTATTTTCAACATAGAAAAATACCATTTCAACCGTAACTCTGAGTGTATAATGTGTGAGGTTGAACCGTTATTTGACTATTTTAGGGCTTTTTCCTCCGTATCCGACGTACTCCCTCTATCACTAAAATCACTGTTAGGACGTCTTATATCAGAGGGAGTATGTTTCTATATAGTGGGTGGCAGGGGCCTCACGCAACTCCTTGGCTGACTCACCAGAACCGTCACTCAGGCAGTTGACTGTAGGCGGGCCGGCAGGCTTATCAGGTCCCATGTGGGATAGATAATCTTATATCGGTTAGTTGAGTTTCAATACTGTTATATACAAAGATCCAAACAAAGCCAGATTTTTGGGCAACTAGGGTCCGGGTTGCTCGGTGAAAAAGTGCAATTTACTAAATCTGGAAAGATACTAGTCAAGTACATTGTCTGGGCAGAACTTCTACACAGGCAAAAGGTCACTAACAAATCTAAAATTCTACCTACCTTACAAGAAGACCTATGCACACGACACAGATAACTGAAAAAAATGGAAATATTTACACAGACAAAAAAGTAGTATTTACAGCATGTGGGGAACTCGGAAAGTCAGGCCATCTTAGTTTCGCCCTCATGTCGACTTCAGCCTGTCCAGCCTGAACTTGCCCTGTGAACCATTAGAGATCAATGCAAATCATGGTATAATATGATATGAATTTCACCAACAAAGAATACTTAATTAAATCCTCACAACAGTCAGAAAAATTATCAGGGATGGATATACAGAAGTGATGCTAACCAGCATGTCGTGGATGTCGACAAGAAAGGGGGAGTAGATGGACGAGTCTCTCGATCTCGACCTTCAGAACACCGCAATTGGGTCCTTCCCGACAAGCAGCCGATAAAGATCTTCCTCTCAGGGATGAGCTTCATTGCGATCTGTTTTGGCAAAACAGTAAAAATTATTCATGTCCATCTTGTTGGTCTTTGCCAAGAAAAAATTGGTCGAGAAATTGAGTGATCCCTGACCTTGCATGCTGCTGAAGAAATCCAGCCATGCCATTGCTTCGAGACACCTTGTAAGCAGCTTCTACAAGCTGCGTAAGGCTCTGCTGGTCAGAACCCTCGTCCTCCTTCTCTTCCAGTCTCTGTAACAGCGCAATAGTGAAATCCATGGATCTGGTGATATTACACAATAAGATGAATTCATGAGGAAAATGTAGAGTATTAATTGAGCAGCCTAGTGAAAGAACATCATGTAGTAGCGTAGTTATATGTTGTATCTGTTTGTTTACCTAGCGAGCCATAGAATAGCCCTTGCACAGCTATCAGCCTTTCTTGCGGTGCCCTCGTCGGCCTCTTTCTCCACCATCTCCGTCAGAGTGAGTATTTAGATGGGTCCAGAAAGTATAAATCTGCAGCCTCTGCAATAGGGTTCAGTCATTCAGAAGAAGAAAAATGAAGATCCATTTGCAAAAAAAAAAAGATCATATAGAGAGCTGAATACAACTCCGCCTATGTTGTCTCAACATAGCCGGTCCCAAGCCCGGATAAAGGAGGAGGGTTGTGATAGGCTTGGCAAGCCAACGGAAAAAACCCAGCCACTCTTATGGAGATGAAACCCAAAAGAACCTCGTTGGGGCGTAACCCTCTTAGCGACGCGCCATATCGGAACCCGGGTGTGGTGTCAAATGGGCAAGGGCCGGGCCGCCACCCCCTTGGTGGCGCGCCGTATCTTGATCTGGAT
The DNA here is from genome assembly GCA_947311845.1 of Poa pratensis. Classification (NCBI taxonomy): domain Eukaryota; kingdom Viridiplantae; phylum Streptophyta; class Magnoliopsida; order Poales; family Poaceae; genus Poa; species Poa pratensis. Next base: position 112,291,746 of record CAMZMU010000052.1, read on the forward strand.
ACGGTGATAAGTGAGCAAGGATCGGGTCGTCGCATCCTTAGTGGCGCGCTGCATCGACGCCCGGGTGTAGTGAAAAATGAGCAAGGGTCTTCGCATTTGACTCGACGAGTGCGGAGGGTAAGGAAGTTAGCCGAGCCTAGGAGGATCCGCTTAGGTAGCTGGAACGTAGGGTCCCTGACGGGCAAGTTACGGGAGTTAGTTGATACGGCGATAAGGAGGCGTGTTGATGTCCTATGCGTCCAAGAGACCAAATGGAAGGGACAGAAGGCGAAGGAGGTGGAGGATACCGGCTTTAAGCTGTGGTACACGGGGACAACCTCAAACAAAAATGGGGTAGGCATCTTGATCAACAAGAGCCTCAAGGATGGAGTAGTGGACGTCAAGAGGCAAGGAGACCGGATTATCCTAGTCAAGCTGGTTGTTGGGGACTTAGTTCTCAATGTTATCAGCGCGTATGCCCCGCAAGTAGGCCACAACGAGAGCACCAAGAGAGAGTTCTGGGAAGGTCTCGAGGACTTGGTTAGGAGAGTACCTACTGGTGAGAAGCTCTTCATAGGAGGAGACCTCAATGGCCATGTGGGTACATCTAACACAGGTTTTGAAGGGGTGCATGGGGGCTTTGGCTATGGCATCAGGAACCAAGAAGGGGAGGATGTCTTAAGCTTCGCCCTAGCCTACGACATGGTCGTAGCTAACACCCTCTTTAGAAAGAGAGAATCCCACCTAGTGACTTTCAGTAGTGGCCAACACTCTAGCCAGATTGATTTTGTCCTCTCTCGAAGAGAAGATAGACGCGCTTGCCTTGATTGTAAGGCGATACCTGGAGAGAGTGTTGTCCATCAACATAAGCTGGTGGTGGCTGACTTCCGTTTTTGGATTCGTGTCCAGCGGGATAAGCGCCCAAAAGTTGCTAGAACAAAGTGGTGGAAGTTAAAGGGAGAGGCAGCTCAAGCTTTTAAGGAGAGGGTTTTTAAGGAGGGCCCTTGGGAGGAAGGAGGCGATGCAAACAGTATGTGGATGAGGATGGCGACTTGCATTCGGAAGATTGCATCAGAGGAGTTTGGGGTGACCAGGGGAAGTAGAAGGGATGCTAAGGATACCTGGTGGTGGAACGTTGAGGTCCAGAAGGCTATTAAGGAGAAGGACTGTTTCAGACGCCTATACCTGGACAGGAGCGCAACCAACATGGAGATATACAAGGGGGCAAAGAAGGCCGCAAAGCGAGCGGTGAGCGAGGCAAGGGGTCGGGCGTATGAGGACCTCTACCAGCGTCTAAACACGAAGGAAGGCGAAAGAGACATCTATAAGATGGCGAAGACGAGAGAAAGGAAGACGAGGGATGTCAACCAAGTCAAATGCATAAAGGACGGAGCGGATCAACTCCTCGTGAAGGACGAAGAGATCAAGCGTAGATGGCGAGAGTACTTCGACGACCTGTTCAATGGAGAGAATGAGAGCTCTACCATTGAGCTAGACGATTCCTCCGATGATACCAGCCGACGCTTTGTGCGGCGTATCCAGGAGGCTGAGGTTAGGGAGACTTTGAAGAGGATGAAAGGAGGCAAGGCAATGGGCCCTGATGGTATCCCCATCGAGGTGTGGAGAGGCCTTGGAGACATAGCGATAGTATGGCTAACTAAACTTTTCAACCTCATTTTTCGGTCAAACAAGATGCCCGAAGAATGGAGGCGGAGTACATTAGTGCCAATCTTCAAGAACAAGGGGGATGTTCAAAGTTGCACTAATTACCGTGGAATCAAGTTGATGAGCCATACAATGAAGCTATGGGAGAGAGTCATTGAGCACCGTTTAAGAAGATTGACAAGCGTGACCAAAAATCAATTTGGTTTCATGCCTGGGAGGTCTACCATGGAAGCCATCTTCTTGGTACGACAACTTATGGAGAGATACAGGAGAGAAGAAGGATCTTCATATGGTGTTCATTGACTTGGAGAAGGCGTATGATAAGATACCACGGAATGTCATGTGGTGGGCCTTGGAGAAACACAAAGTCCCAACAAAGTACATTACCCTCATTAAGGATATGTATGATAATGTTGTGACAAGTGTTCGAACAAGTGATGGCGACACCGATGACTTTCCAATTAAAATAGGACTGCACCAGGGGTCAGCTTTGAGCCCTTATCTCTTTACTTTGGTGATGGATGAGGTCACAGGGGATATACAAGGAGATATCCCATGGTGTATGCTCTTTGCGGATGATGTGGTGCTAATTGACGATAGTCGGGCGGGGGTTAATAGAAAGTTAGAGCTGTGGAGGCGGACTCTAGAATCGAAAGGTTTTAGGCTTAGTAGAACCAAAACTGAGTACATGAGGTGCAGTTTCAGTACTACTAGGCACGAGGAGGAAGAGGTTAGGCTTGATGGACAGGTGGTACCTGAGAAAGACACCTTCCGATATTTGGGGTCTATGCTCCAGAAGGATGGTGATATCGATGAAGATGTGAGTCATCGAATCAAAGCTGGTTGGATGAAGTGGCGCCAAGCTTCTGGCGTCCTCTGTGATAGGAAAGTGCCACAAAAGCTAAAAGGCAAGTTCTATAGGACGGCGATTCGACCTGCGATGTTGTATGGCGCAGAATGTTGGCCGACCAAGAGACGACATATCCAACAGTTAGGTGTAGCGGAGATGCGCATGTTGAGATGGATATGTGGCCACACAAGAAAGGACCGGGTTAGGAATGATGATATACGTGAGAGAGTTGGGGTAGCACCAATTGAAGAGAAGGTTGTCCAACACCGTCTAAGATGGTTTGGTCATATAGAACGTAGGCCTCCGGAAGCGCCATTGCATACCGGACGGATAAAGCGGGATGAGAATGTTAAGAGGGGTCGTGGTAGGCCAAACTTGACATGGGAGGAGTCTGTTAAGAGAGATCTGAAGGATTGGAATATCACCAAAGAACTAGCCATGGATAGGGCTGCGTGGAAGTTAGCTATCCATGTGCCAGAACCATGACCTGGTTTCGAGATCTTATGGGTTTCAACTCTAGCCTACCCCAACTTGTTTGGGAAAAAAGGCTTTGTTGTTGTTGTATATAGAGAGCTGAATACAAGAATCTATAATACCCTGTTGATTCATACAAACGTTCTTACAAAATATGAAAAAATATAGATGGTGAAGTGCTGAATCGAGTTACCGAAAAAGTCCAACACTAGTGTTATCCAATTATTTTTCCAGTTTAATACCAAAACGATTTCTTCACTACTAGCCAGCAACAGTCACTTCCAATACCATTTCTTCCAATACCAAAACCATTTCTTCACTACTAGTGTTATCCAATTATTTTTCCAGTCCAATACCAAAACCATTTCTTCACTACTAGCCAGCCGCAGTCACTTCCTGTCGTCCTCATCGATTACAGGAACCCTCCCTAAGTAGCCCTGCCATCCAAATATAGCAAGACAAATTGCTGCCCACCGGCCATCCCCATCACCGCCTTTAGAAAAAATATCATCTCTATCCTGTTCGTATGAGAAAAACATCAACAGGGAACGAACAAAGAAGGTTAGCGTCTAGAAACGCCTTAAGGACGGGCGGATGTGACCGGAGCAGTTGGATGGCTGGCCGCCGGCCTGTGTGCGGCACACGTAAAGGGAGCCCCTATCGCCATCGGAGCTCGTCACCCCTTGCGAAAGCACAAGTTTTTCAGATATAGAATTGATTCTTAACCGCGCAATGGTAGATGCAAATGAACTGCAGCTGGAGCCGGCGAAGAGAAAAGAGCAATGATATGATAGGCAAAGCCATGGGATAAACCTAGGAGGCTGCTGAAAGGGCCCGTCACTTTGGAGCCTAGCCGTGTGGCCGGCACGGAACGAGATAAAACTGGCTACGTGGATGGACCACGTACACACGCCCGACAGTTTTCAGATGTGAATTCTCGAGTTGAAATCTCATTTTCTTTTGGATCTTTTTGGTCTCAGGTAGGGGTGTGATCGAGACTCTCTGCCTACTGCCACTGGTTCAGTAGCAAAGACCTCGATTAGCTGATGGTATGAGTTTTGTTAGGCTGGATCAGGTGGAGTAACCGAGTGACGGCACGCGGTTAAACCCCGGGAGGCGAGAGGAGGAAGAGAGAGTTGTTTATGCCTTACCTCGATGTTCCGTTGGACGTCGAGCCGCAGCACTGCCATTGTCGGACCAATCTTATCTGCAAGCCAAAACCCGTGGGGAGGCGATGTATCAGCGACAGGGCTAAGAGAACAGCAAAGGACCACACATCTCCACATACATGGAAGAGTAATAAGCCAAGAACAGCAAAAGTTGCAAGAAATCGGCCGAAGCACAGCAAAGACGATTCACCGATATGCGAATGAACAACATCAAAATGAACACCAAAACAGATCAAAATGGACAGAAAGCTTTCAGCCAAGAGCTGGTCGGATAAGTGGTGGGAAGCACGTACTCCTCTTGACGAGTTCGTTTACTCACCGAGGACCTGGAGGAGGAGGTGGGAGAGGCTGAGGAAGGGCAGCGTGGGAGGCGACGAGGTCAGCTTGACGGCGCCGCGGTGACCGATCGGGGAGAGCTCGGCGATCGCCAGCCTTATCACGGACCACTCCTCCAGCTCCAGCTCCTCCTCGTCGTCTGCATCCTTCTTTTTGACCTCTTCTTCCTCGTCCTCCTTCAGCTCCTCCTCGCCCTCTCTTTCTCTGCCATCCCTCTCTGCCTCTCCCTTCTCTCCTGCTGCAGACGCTGCCACTGCCTCAACGGCTGCTCCGTCTTCTGTTCCTCCTCCTCCGTGCCGTGGCCGTGCACGGCCATTGCTTCTCCCTCATCCCTCTCCACCATGAAAGCCCCTTGCTCCTGAGTCCTTGGCCGAAGCTAACAGCGAGAGCCACGGTCAACCTCCTACTACTTCTTGCTCTTGTTTTGAGGGCCTTCAGGGGGTGGGAGGGAGAGAGAGTCCAAGTCAAACACCTCCAAACGGTGGCAGAGCTCAAGGCTATCCCACAGCTAACAAATGCCAAGGATATACACTCAATCCTCTGCTATTGGAGGGTGTTTCAACGCTGAACCCGCCATTGTTTACGCAAACCAACAAAAACGTAAAATAACTCTAATCGTACGCGGTAAAAGTGTGACCGCTGCAATCCTATTGGCGGAGTATCTGTGAACGCAGTGGGGCGGTTCTGAATCGCTGTAAACTTAAGTTCGGCTAGTTTTCAACTCATGCTCTTATTTATAATCGTTTTTTAGGTACCATTTATTTATAATCGTGATGTGATGCCTGAGCACAAATGTTAAACAAATCTAGGCAATGCGCGAATTATCTTATACCGGGAAACTCTACCTATAAGACGACCGCCCACAGGTGACAGCTAATCTAACGAGACAATTTATCGGGTCAGACTAGTCGACACAACAGTTTAGACTAAGACATGATGCACCCACGTCTGTACGAGTTGCACGCGGCTGATACGCGGACTATGCATGCCACGGATGGCATACGCCGACAAATGCACAATAATTGGCTACAATCAGCAACATATTCAAAAAAAAAACTATACACTTACAGGAAATAACATTCAAAACAAATTTCTATTTCGTGGAGCAGCCACAGTACAACAGCTTTGTTCGATGGTGAATAACGTCCATCTGCTCCATTCGCATTTCAGAGCCCATTTACTCGATACATGGTTCGTACCAGTTGAATACCTTCCAGCTCTATTTTGGAACATAGAATACCAGAATATCCACTAATAGTTCCAACTTTGAACCAGAACAAAAAAACATGTAGAGTACGCGTGTTCATAAGCAAAATGCAGTGATGCAAATACCAAAGCAGCTTGTAAGTAAAATTCTAAAACATCTTTAACGGCAAGTACAAAACCACACATGCAAATTCCACCGTACAGTGGACTCATCTGAAGCTGAGAGTCAAGTTCAAGCAAACCATCTGAACATCATATGATGATAGTAAGTGTTTCTTCCAGGCACAGCACTAATGAGGTTCTCATACTCTACGGCACCTTAGCAGCACAACAGCCAGCGCAGCGCTCTTTGACAGCGGTAGCAGGATTAGCAGCAGCGGCGGCAGCAGCGCAGGGCACTCAAGACTGAGGAAACAAGCAGTGCCCACTTGTTAAAGAGAGCAAAATAGCAGTGTAAATCAGATCTAAAAATTAAGTAAATGAGAACTCTATGCATTCAAGTTGTGTAGGGGTAATCGACACGTAAGACACCAGTGATTAGCCAATAGAGTTTCATGTAGCAGTCTACATCCACCAGATCTTACACTAGAACACAATGAATTAGGCATGACTTATCAAATCATGCATTTTAAAGCTGTTAGAGCACATTGAAATGAGGCTGCAAAGAATAATACATAGATATAATATATGTTTTTCCTTTAGATTACAAGGCCACTGAAATACCACTTACAAAAATCTTGGTCATAACTGGACAGAGGGGAAAATGCACTAGTAGAACATAGACAGGTCATTCCTCAGATATATCAGCCTACTACTTTCGTAATTTCATTGGATATATCAAACCTGCAGTCCCAACCCAACAAACTAACATGATTCTAAAAAATACTAGACATATCTAACAGATCCTTTTTTGTCATTGTTATATAGAACTTAATGGGTCTAAGATAACAGAAATGATCTCGTAGTGCAACTTTAGAAGAGCACATTATAGCTTAACAAAAATGACATGAAAGCATCTGATGGACAAAATTGAATTAGGACAAAACATTTCTACCATGAGCATACCAAAATTTTGACATATAAATGTAGTCAATGGCAACTCTCTCGTACATGTTAGACTACTCAATCAAATAGCATAAATATTTGATAGAATTTTTTTGGCAATCTTAAAAAAATCTACAGCTATTTTTAATGGACAAAACAAAATTTCCAGAAAGAATGGTCAAGGTTAACTTGTGGTAAGGATTTCTAGGGGTGTACGGCCTCTTGTGTGTACTCAGCAGCTAGGTATCAGCCTAATCTAATTCCGGAAATGGAAAAGAAAAAATTATCATTGGATATAGGTAACTTTACTTTATCTAACGAGACTTCAGCTTGAGGATGGGTGATAAAAGCGGCAGGCAGGTCGAGTGCATTCTCCCCGTTTAAAATCACGACAAACCTCAACATTGTCAAGTGCCACCTAGTAGAAAAGATGCAGCAAAATTAACTGGCTAGCTAGTAGTCATAGAGTAGCAAAAATAGTTGAAAAGATGTACAAACCTCAGTTTGTGAATCAGGATGTACAAATCTGCATGATTCTCTATTGCACATATTTTTCAAGTAGTCCCTGCAAATTTGCCCTGTGTTCCTATTACCTGTGTATTGATGTTTTCAAGAGAAATATCAAAAGCTTAGTTTCCATGCCAAATAGGGTAATGGAAGTACAAAAGGCATGTCAATATGTAATCATTCATGGTGAATATATGGAACAGACTCAGGAGTCAGCAGTCACGACTACATTTCCAGAGAGGAAAACTAGCACTCCTTTAAATTAATACTGAAAATCAAGAGTGACTGGCATAAAGATTGGCTGGAGCGGTGCCATTTGTTATTTACCAGTAAAAGTTCTAGGAGGCGAGATAGGAGGACCCATCATAGGTAATCCAAGTGGCGGTGGTGGTGGTGGCATGTAAACCTTGAGGATAAAAAAAATTAGAATTATACTATCCAGGATCACCTTATAAAGCACAAAATACATCTGGTAACATCAAAAACTTATGCAGTTATATATTTACGTACTCATTTCTTACTTGAGATGAACGAGAACAAAGGACTTGCTGACTGACTAGCAGATACATAATATATTCAAAAATAATATCTTCATGGGACAGAGCAGGAGAGGGTACTTTCTTCCCAACAAGCAACATGGTATTATGTAAAGGCTATATCTCTCACAGAAACACATTACCATCTCAGGGTATTGCATTGGCATCTGCATGGGAAATTCCCTCATTGGTGGGGGTACCATTGGTTGTGATATTACATGAGTGTACCTGCATGATATGCGGTCACACCTCCCACGCAAGAAATCTTGGCAAACCTTGTAAAAGGAAAAGTATAAATCAGCACTGCATTCAAAACATATGAAATGCTAACTGGGAAAAATATGTTGTTTCTTTTTCAGACTACAGTACGGAAAGGGTGTCCAAGTATTCAAAAATAGAAGGAAAAAGCATTTGACATGTGAACAGTTGTGTGTGTGTGTTACTTTATAATAGGCAATCTAGTAATACAATCTCTAACGGGAGACAGAAACATTACAATTGCACTCTCTTGAACAGATGAATGGTGCAAGAAGCGGCATTCAGTTGCTGATCTTGAACATCGTCCGCGTGCAAAATCTCTGCATACCTGATAAATATTCAAAAGAAGTATGCTCAGTTGGCCATTACCAAATAATAAACGTAGACAAAAAAGATCATATCATAAGATCAACACGTCAGCATAGCTTGTGAAGTGGACCATTCGTCCATTCCACATGTTTGGATAAGACAACCAAGAAACTGTTGACTTTTCTTCCATGTGTTCGAACAGAATAGAAGACATTTTGCCTTTGTCCCTTAAGGTCACACCACGTAAAACATAAAAGCTAACATCTAAATTATGTTTATCATTTTAACCACGCTAAAAGCTCTTAATGAGCAGTGTACAATAAATACTAATAAAATCTGAACTGCTCTGACAAAGGGCCAGCCAATAAATGTATGGGAAAACATTGAAGGTCAGTGAGAAACAACTTACTGTCTTCACATGTGGGACGTCGACACCAATTGATCTCAGCAACGACCTATACAGGATCAACCAAACAAAGCAGGAATGAGAAACTGAGCAACAGGTGTAGGTACACCCATCAAATGTATAAAGCCGTCCAGGCTGGGTATAAATTGTGCATGTATGCACACGCCCGAACTGCACGACTGAAATTTTAGAACTAACTCACATGAAAGGGCTCTCAGCAATTTGTATCAGATGTAAGCCCAATATTACAAAACACAATGTCAAGCAAGCAATTTGATACTCTAGATGCACAATGTCATGTGACGATACTGCTGCTAATGCTTTAGAAACCCAACTACAACAAGGATTTTTCAAACATACATACTTCAAAGTTCGAACTAGCATAAATAACATGAAACAGCCTACATCTTAACATCAAAACAGTTTGTCAGATCTCCACAGCCGGAGCACGCGGAGCAAATCAAGCAAATTAAATCAAACAAAGGAAGAGGAGGAGGGGGGATATCAGCTCATACTCCTGGATATGAGGAGGCGGGTGGTAGTAGCGGCAGGTTCTGCCCCGGTGGCAGTTGTTCCTCAGCGAATCCGCGCATGCCGTCACCTTGTTGTCCCTGGACAAATAACAGAATCAACAAAACCAACATCAGAATAACACGCAGCTAACACGCGGGTGCGCGCATTGTGTCATTTGAAGAGGATGCGAGATCTCGCGCTTTTACCCGTCGACGGAGATGGACTGGTGCGGGTGCGCATACTTGCACTCGAGGTCGGAGCGGGTGCACCTGTCGCGCAGGTAGTCGCGGCACGCCTCGACAGTCAGGTCGTTCTGCCGCCGCCGCTTGCCGTCCGGTTGGCGCGGGCTATGGCTCCGACTCCGGCTGCGACTGCGCTCGCGGCTGCGGCTACGGCTGCGGCTACGACTCCGGGTCCGGCGGCCGCGAGGGGAGCGGGAGCGAGACGAGGAACGCCTGGGGGAGGGGACTGGGGATGGAGAGAGGGAGAGGCGGCGCTTGCGCGGAGGGAGCGGAGGCGACGGCGAGCGGGCGGGGTTGGGGTTGGGGTCGGCGGTGACGGCGTTGGGGATTTCGGCGGCGGTGTCGGCGTTGGGGATTTCGGCGGCGTCGGCGTTGGGGATTTCGGCGGAAGCCATGGGACAGAGAGGGACAGCTTGACGCTCTGACAGGGAGATGGAGGGCGTACGTGACAAGATCTAGGTTTTATGCCCCGTTCGGATGTTGATATTCGGGGGTAGATATTGGATATTCGCTACGTTTTCATCCCGAATATCCGAATTGGAGCTGTTTAGATGTATTCGATATTCTGGCCGTATATTCGCGTACAATATCAGGGAGGGCACCGGCAGTGGAAAAAAGGATCGAGCTGTCGACCTGTTGGGCTCGACATTGGCTAGATATTCGCGAAAGGCTCTTCTCCTCATCGCGCGCAGGTCTCGTCTCCTCCTCCCGTTCCTTCCCTTCGCGAAACCAGAGCGGCGACGGCGCATCGGTAGCTCCCTCGCCCGCCCTCCTTCCCCGCGTCCCTCGCCCGCCCTCCTCCCCCGCGTCCGTCGGCCGCCCGTCCTTACGGGCGCCTTCATCCCTCGCGTGCCTCTCCTTCCCGGCGCCTAGCCCCACCTCCATCTCATCCTCCCGTGGTTGTTTGTGCAGGGATGGATTCGGGAGCTCCGACGGCCGGTGCAGGGATGGATTCGGGAGCTCTGACGGGCGCTGCAGCTACGAGGTATGAATCTCCTTCATCTCCAGTCGCCCCCCACACCCGTATTGCAATTTTGGAGGTCAAATTTGTGTAGATGCGCTACCGTATGTTGTCTGTGTGATGTGTTTGTGTGATGTACTTGTATCACATATAATTTTGCTGATTGCTATGTAAGAACTTGTGTCCAATTTTGCTATGTAAGAATTTTGCTGATTGCTATGTAAGAATTTTGCTGATTGCTATGTAAGAATTTTGCTGATGCAGCTATGTAATAATTTAATTTTGATGATTCTATAAAATTTGTGTCACATATAATTTCTGTACATTGTAGTTGCAAAACGGCAGACGAGTTAGCATTGGTTAATTATATATCAGAAGAAAACAGAAGAAGGAAGAGAAGAAGGATTGTGTTCATGAAACAATACCTTGAATGCACTCTTCTTGCTCTGGCGTATGTTAGTACACAAAGGTTGCCGAGGGAGTTAGGAGCCTTTACCGATGAAGAACATAGACTCTCTCTTCGAAAGTATTTGTTGAAAGATATGTATGATGGGACTGAAACTGCTTGCTATGATCAGCTTCGTCTAACCAAAAGAAACTTTCATGACTTGTGTGCCATGTTGGTTGAGAAATGTGGCTTACGGGGGAGTGTTTATGTTGCTGTGGAAGAAAAGGTTGCCATGTTCTTGCTTGTCGTTGGTCATGGTTTGAAAATGAGGGTGTTGCGAGGGCAGTACAAGAGGTCTTTAGGGACTATTAGTTCAAACTTTTCTGATGTGTTAAATGCCATCCTATGTCTCCATGGAGAGTTCATTAAACTGCCAGCTCCTTCTGTTGAACCTCCCAATGATTACAAATGGAAGTGGTTTCCCAATGCACTTGGAGCATTAGATGGCTGCCATATTGTTGTAACTGTTGATGTGCCCGATCAAGGATGCTACAGAAATAGAAAACAACCTATCAGCACTAACGTGCTCGGTGTTGTTGATTGGAACATGAAATTTCTTTATGTCCTGCCTGGTTGGGAGGGTTCAGCTTCTGACTCTAGAGTTCTACGCGATGCAATGAGAACAAGTCGCCAAGATGCATTTGTTGTACCTAATGGTACTCCTTTTTATCTTGGCATTTTGTTTTTATTTGCTTGTGTTCTTAGCTAACTAACTTTGCATGATTGACCATAGGAAAATATTACTTGGGTGATGCTGGTTACACCAATGGACCTGGATTTCTTACTCCATTCCGGTCCACTCGCTATCACTTGAAAGAGTGGGCAGCAAGTGCACAACGCCCGAAAAAAGCTGAGGAATTATATAACTTGCGTCATGCTCGTGCTAGAAATGTGGTAGAAAGAACTTTTGGGTTGTGGAAGAAAAGATTTGCTATCTTGCGTGCTGCTAGTTTCTTTGACATAGAGGACCAGGTAACATATGTCCATATGGTCTTGGAATACAAATGCTACTAGCTAGTTGACTTATGCCTACGTTGAACTAAAATTTGTGCAGATTCGAATTATAAATGCTTGTGCTGTGTTGCACAACTATGCAAGGGATAGGTAGTACGCTATGGATGACATATTGTTGGAGGAGGTGGATGCTGAACTAGCAGCTCAGCCAATTGAGACCGAAGCCGGTGTTGGATACATCACTTCTATGAGAGTCACTAATGCATGGAAGAACTTTAGGTAGCAGTTTGCAGCAGACATGTTTGATGATTACGTTGTAGCCCAACAAGAGTAGTACGATGAGTGGGTTAGATAGCCTTTTGGATATTTAGGATATTTAGGTTGAGTAGTACGGGTGCCTTTTGGGTATGTTGGTTGCTACATGATGCCTTTTGGTTATTTTGTACACGCCTCCTTGTGACAAAAGATATTAATATATATGTATATGATATGATCTTGCTTCGTATGTGTTTTTTTTTTGCTAATACAATTTGTATGTCTACTGTTTTTCGTCCTTATTTCTTGTGCAGGTCCATGGAGGAAGCACCGGTCAAGAAGTTTGGAAGAGCTTACACGCAGTGGACTCCGGAGATGGACCGTGCCTTGTTGGACGTGCTTGTTGAGCATCACAACAATGGAGACCATGCTCAAAATGGATGGAAGTCACATGTGTATCGCCATGCTATCAAGAATGTGAAAGACAAGTGTGGGGTGGCCGTCACAAAGGACAAAATCGTAACAAGGTGCAAAACCTTTGACAAGCACTATGAGATTGTAAGCAAAATTCTTTCTCAGAGTGGATTTGGCTGGGATTGGGACAAGAATGTGTTACAAATGGACAGCGAAGAAGTGTGGGATAGATATGTGGAGGTATGTGGCATGTCTCTAGCTCATTCTAATTTTTTGTAACTTGGCAATGTAACTCATGTTTGTACGTGCTTTCAGGCTAATGAAAAGGCAGCTATATACAAGAACAAGGTAATCCACAACTGGAATGAGCTATATACAAGAGTTGTCTCAATCTGATTATGGGAAGCTAATCCTTAGCGAGCGTTTATTTCATGCACTTATGGAGCTCCCCGTGGAGTTGAGGAAGGAATGGCTGCTGATGTTGCCTTGAGGGCTTGTCATTTGTGATTGCTATGTAAGAACTTGTCTTATTGCGTATGAGACATTGTACTTTGTTTGTTTGAGACTTCGTTAAAAATGGTTGTTTATGATGGATTATGCATTGAATTTGATATAATGTTGTTGTTGAAATATTGGAGAATTTTACGTATTTGTCTAGCTGTTGTTTGTACCATAATATGTGGTTGTTTTGCAAATTTGTCATGAATATAACAGTACAATGATCAATGTCTCGAAAAACTGCTTTTATAACATCTAAACAACATTTGATATTCAAACTCAATATCTTGTCTAGCTCTGAATATCTAACACATCCAAACAGAAAATATTGACATTCATACTCAATATCAATATCCCATGATATTGATATTCAACCCAATATCAATATGGAGCTCCCAATGCGAACATCCGAACGGAGCATTAGGGTTTTCATTTTTCAAAACCATATTGGTGTTGACTCCTTCAAAATGAAATCAGTTCCTCGAAATGGATAATCTGACAGGATTAAGAAGCAATTTATTTATAAAAAATCCTTAGTGTATGGTCCCATTATCAATTACATGAATTTTTGACAGACTATGTTGCTTTAGTTTTCACTCTAGCTCATTTTAAGTGTAAACTATAATAAAGTTTGAATTCAACAAACCTCATGATTGCAGAGCAGTATATTCAAAGAACTACAATCCGTGTAAAAAAAGAAAACATAAACTTATAAAGTGTGTACCAAAAAAAATTATAGGACTCTATGGTTCAGATTTAGTTTGAAACACGGCTTGACGACCCCAGACCCGACCATAGAACCTCAGTTAGAAAGAGTTTACCACAGGGTATATATTATGACGGCCAAACTCATTGTGTGTAAAAGAGTGAACCACAAATAATATGTTTGAAACACATGGTATATATATGCGGGCCAAACTAGTTTTAAAATCTACATGTCAAACTACTTATTCCATCAAACAAACCTCCACTAACGAGCCCGATTGTTCGAACACAAAAGAAAATCATTTATATCTACTCCCTCCGTTCGGAAAAGGATGTCACAAAAATAGTCTATCTATAGTTCATTTTTGTGACATCCTTTTTCGAACGGAGGGAGTACATGTGTACGAACGCACGAGATTGTGGAATCTTATCACTATGAAGGACCCATCTAATTTTATTTAACCGTCAGTTAATGGACGCTTGTAAACTTTACTTTGGGTAAATAAAGGACTGAATTATAAATTTTTTATAAACTATAATGCCCAATTAAATTCGACTAAAAGTAACCTAGAACTTATTTTTCCAAATGTCTTTGTGTTCATGATTAAAAATGGTAGCAACAAATTCTACTATATATAAAAGATGGTGGGATCGCAGCCTCCTCCAGCCCTCCACGTCGCGGGTGATCCGCAACCGTCCGATCCGCGAAATCGACGGCCGAGATGCGCCCACGTCGCCCCCAAAACGCGCGGTACTGTAGCACTCGATTTTCTTCCAATGGGACGCCGCCACGTCGCCCGGTACCCGGTCGGTCACCCCGCGCGCACCCGGTCACCCCCCACGCACGCTTTTTGGTGCAGCCTTCTTACAGAAAACCCCTCGCGAAGGACTTAATAGCAAATACCGGAAAACGCACGGACTTTTTTGTAAAAACACCACGCGTCCATCCCCTCCCCTCTCTCTCCCCCGCGCGACCCGCGGTCGCCGCCGCCACGGTGCTCCCAGACCACATCGGAGGACACGATCCACTCCGCCGTCGCCTACCTCCTACACGAGCGCCGCGTGCCGGGACAAGGTGGTCACGACGGAATCGGCCGCCGCGCCCGCGGGCGGCCGCCGCGTTCGCATGCCGTCGGTGGCCGCTCCGGCGACCATTTAGGGGCGGCGCCGCCACCTAGGCCCAGCCCGCGACGAGGCGCATCGGCGGGCTAGGCCGCGCGCCCCCTGACGCGGCGGCACGCCGTCGGCGTCATCGTCGCCGCCGCGGCCAGCTCCGGCCAGATCTAGCCCTGTGACGTCATCACGACGTCACAGTGGGCCCAGTCTGTCAGTTTTTTTTAAATGGCCCAAATTATTCTTATGGTTTTGAAAATAAATAAATATGCAAACCAATAATTCTAAATATGTCCACACAAAAAAAAAGACAAATATGTCAAAATGGTCACATAAAAATAAATATGCAGGACGAAAATTCAACTTCCAAATTTCCATGTGCCTTCCGAATTTGTGTATTTCATATACGTCAAAAGGAATTCAAACGCGTTCAACTATTCAAAAACTGGGTGACTTCCGAATTTGAACGATTTCCGAAATGCGTCCAATCTTAAAACGGAAGCCCTATTTGCATTTCATTAATTTCCGAATCTGCGCAATTTTTAGATGCGCACATTTCAAAATTAAATTTAATGCGTGCACTTCCAATCCAAATTTCAAATTTAATCCCTCCAAAAAAACTGAAATTTAAACAACTTTTAAGTGCAGACTTCTTCCGAATTTCACTGTACTCAAATATAAACAAATTTTATGCGCACATTAACATTTGAATTTTTAGCACAGTGGTATTCACAAATATGGAAAATATGTCAATGCGTCCACAAAGTGTGAGCATTTAATAAACGTTAAAATAATTCAAGTACGAATGGCTCTCCAATTTGACCATTTCACAAATTTAAACAACTTTGAACATATATTTTTTTAAAAATTCAACATCACACTTTCTCCCTGAATTTCAACAATTTCGTAATGTATACAATTTTCAAATGCGGACATTTCCAAATTTGAATAATTTACTCCCGTTATTTTCCCTCCTAACCGCACGAACGCGACGTATGCCGTTTTGATCCAAAATTCAGATTTAAAACCTCCGGAAATTTCAACATTGTTTCAGATCTTCTACAAACGACGAACGAATTCAGACCAACCCGAGCTTTCCAAACCAAATTTCAAATTTAATCCTTCCAAAAAAACTAAAATTATTTAGAGTCCACGGGCGCGGCGAAGACCGCGCTTATTCCCCTAATAATAGTAGCATAGTAATACATATGGATCAGCTCGCGAGTTGTGCAAACCCTATTCTAGCCACATCTCCAATTCGGGCAAACAATCTGACTGCATTCATTAAGTAAATGAACAATAGCATATCAAACGTTAAAAACTACTCACTCCGTTCCTGTGAAGAAGGCGTAAAAAACTGGCACGGCGATTAAGAAGATGCATGCATGGATTAGTTTCCAAACATGACCCTCATCCCCGCGTGCTAGGCTGCCTCCTTATATCATGGTATTTATTTACAGCCTCGCATGCATGTGCCAGTTAGAGTTGCATGCACACTACTCCAAAAGAGAAAGCTGCATGCACGGTCATTTATTGGCTAACTGAGCTGCATGCACGGTAAACCCAAGGACACAGTAGATCTTATGATTATCATTGTTAGTTATGAACTTTATTTGGGTTCATTTTCAATTAGCATTGGTATTTGTAGCAGTTTTGTTTTTATACCAGTTAATGAAAATAATATACTTAATACTCCCTTTGTCTTTATTTACCCTGTGTTTTGGTTTGGTCAAGGTCAAACATTATAAACTTTGACCAAATATGTAGAAAAAATTACAAACATCTATAATACGATTATATATTTTACGATGATTCTAATAGTATTTATTTTGTATTATAAACATGATATTTTTTCTTATATACTTGGTCAAAGTTTAGAAGTATTGACTTTGACTAAACCCAGAAACAGGGTAAATTTGGGACAGAGGGAGTATCAAGACATGTATTGTTTTCATGATCTTTACTCGTTGTAAATACACTCGGCTGTCAAGACATGCTCGTTGACGCTATGTACACATTCTTGTAGGTGGCCATGCATATAGTATAAGAACATGTACTGTAATACCCGTAATTTATTGAAGATTCTCATCAAGGTTTTGTCATCATCGCTGAAGACCATTATCCGTCATTCTTGAATTTCAAATCGGAGACGATAGTCGGGGGCATCTCTTGAGACATTCAGTCGTGTGGTATTCTTTTCTCCGGTTCAAAGATAATACTATGAAACTGACTCTTGAGCTAGTCCGATGGCTAACCTTTCTGTTGGTCCGGTGAGAAATTGTCGCGAGTAGCTACTCCGATAAAGTTCGGTGAGAACTGTCAGCTCGTGGGCTAGTCCTACGCATAGATCGCTCTGATACCACTATTGGGTTACGTAGCAGAATTTAAATTTTCCGACCTACGTAACGTCCAGGATCAACATATGTAGATACAGGAGAGGATAGTACTGTCGTTTCCAACAACGAGTGTGGAAGAGTTGTCGGTGACGATGTCGATGACGTTGACGCCGACGTAGTTGATGAAGCTTGATGAAGATTCTTACGGTCAAGCCTGACGGTAAGAATATCGCCTTTCCTTCGTATGTCTTCTTGATCCAAACGAGTGAGGGTCAAACGTCTATGACGCAGCACCCCTCTGAGAGCTCGCACACGTACGTTCGTCAAGCTCCAGCGGCGCTTCGCCGTGCCAGGACTAAGTGCTACTGGTATGCGTATGGTGGAGAGAGCCCTAACACATGGGAGAGAGGGAGAGAGATTTAGATCTAGACCTTGGGAGCCTCCGAGGAGAAATCTCAAGTCTATTGTGTATCTCCAAAAGAGGAGGGGGTGGGGTTTTATAAAGAAGTCCCAAGGGGTAGGGTTGCTTGGACAAGGGGAAAGTTTTCCTAGTCCAACTCAACTTGGACAAGGGGAAACTTCCCCTTACCCAATTCGGCTAGGAAGGTGGAGTTGGGGTGGAACCCCAACTCCCCTCCCCACCGCCTCCTCCTTGGCCGCCGCCCCTAGTGGGGCCCGCCTCGGCCCGACCCCAGGTGGGGCCCGCCTGGCCACCGACCTGCGGGTGGGGCCAGCCCTGGCCACCGACTCGGATGGGTGGGGCCCACCCAAGCCGGCTCGTCTCGGCCTCCACCGCTTCGTGGGCCGAGGCCCACTAAGGTTCGGCCGGCCGACTCGGCCCACCATGTGGGCCCATGCGGCCCATGTGGCAGCCACCTTTTATTGGCCTTTAATAATTTCCCATCAATTAAATAAATTAATATTTAATCAATAAATATTGTGTCTAATTAATTCCCAGAATTAATACTTATCATACAAACATATTTATATGTTCCGAGACACCCAGTGTCTGCCGACAGAATATATTTGGACAATTATTTCCTTTCTATAAACCTTTCTTTCTTCATGATTTAATTCTCCGAATGTAATTCTATCACGCCGGAAACCATCCCAGATGATACAACCTCTCTACTCCGGACCACTATGAATACAGCAGACCTTGACACCTTAAGTGTGTGACCCCTACAGGTTCGATAACGTGTAACTATAATTAGAAATGCTTATCCAATCACTTGCCAGTGTCAGAACCTAGACGTTCTGTATAGCTGCTACCGTTATGCGAAGACACTCTTTTGAACCTGCTTGATTAACATGTTTATCCTATCACCATCATGATACTCATCAAATACCCAAGGCGAGATATATGGCATTACCATAAATGATAGCTTTCATTTACTATGTCACCTTATCCTTGTTACCGGTACGATGCCTTTACTCTTTAACTCATGTTTAAGTATCCCATGATATTTGCATATCATTACCTTGTCTGCGCAGACTTGTCAATGGACATTTTCACACTAGAGAGGATCCTGGTTGTATCTCTCTATAACTTTAGAGGTGTGATTCCCAGTCTTGAACTAATATGGTTATACTATATCTTTGAGGTTACCCAATAGCCTTTTTGATTACCCTGTTACGGCCGTAATGATTGACTATGTCAAAGCTTCCTCTCCAATATACATAACCACATATTCTCATGGTCTAAGGAATAAGCAAGCAACCAATCCTAGACTATACTATTTATACGAAACTTGATCTCGTAGTATATCATATATTTGGGTCTTCCCAGTCATATTGTTAACTTAACAATATGCTCCCATTAATAATGACAAGAGCACTTGTCCATGGCTGGAAAACATCGCCATCCAGTATTAACGAGTTCGTCCAAGAGACAGGACAAAGGGTAAATGGGTTTGATTATATCCTTACCGTGCGTATGTGTTTCCCTATAAATCTCACATTTATAGACCATAGCAGTTATAGCATAAAGATATAATACATTAATCATGAAACAGATATATTTATTGTCTCTTAGGGCATATATCCAACAGTCTTCCACTTGCACTAGATACAATAATCTATTACATTAAACCTTCTTTAAGACGATGTTAAACCGGTGAGGTTCAAACTTCAAGCGTGGAAGAGCTTTTGTCATAGGATTGGCTACATTGTCAATCGTATGAACTTACGTATTGCAATGTGTCCTTTTGTCACATGATCTCTGATGAGGTGATCCTTGCGTTCAGTGTGCTTGGCTTTGCTGTGAGACCTCAGATCCTTCGCCAGAGCAACGGCACTACTGTTGTCACAGTAGAGCTCGATTGGATCTGTCGCTGAAGGAACCACTCCTAGTTCAGTAATGAACTTCTTTATCCAACAGTTGTCCTTGACTGCTTCAGACGCCGCCACATATTCCGCCTCCATTGTAGAGTCTACCACCGTGCCTTGCTTGGCTTCTCCGGCTTACCGCACCGTCGTTGAGAACGAACACGTAACCTGATTGTCCTTTGGAATCGTCTGGGTCAGACTGAAATCCTGAGTCAGTACCCACGTACTCTGAGCTCCTCATCTCCTCCATAGACTAGGAACATGTCCTTAGTTCTCCTGAGGTATTCAGAATGGTTTTAACTGCTGCCCAATGGGCCATACCATAATCAGAATTGAAATCTGTGGTAACACTTAGGGCATATGACACGTCAGGACGTGTGCATGTCATTGCATACATTATAGAACCTATTGCCGAAGCATAAGGTTTGTCCGCCATTTCCTTTCGCTCATCAGCTGTACTAGGACACTGATTCTTGCTTAAGGTAATTCCAGGCACCATCGGAACGATGCCTTTCCTGGAATCGGCCATGTCGAATCTCTTCAACACCTTATCTATATATGTACTTTGGCTCAAACCTATTAGGCGTCTTTCTCTATCACGATAGATCTTGATGCCTAATATATATGCAGCCTC
>CAMZMU010000052.1:112311898-112387198 GCA_947311845.1 Poa pratensis
TCCCAATTAAAATAGGACTGCACCAGGGGTCAGCTTTGAGCCCTTATCTCTTTACTTTGGTGATGGATGAGGTCACAGGGGATATACAAGGAGATATCCCATGGTGTATGCTCTTTGCGGATGATGTGGTGCTAATTGACGATAGTCGGGCGAGGGTTAATAGAAAGTTAGAGCTGTGGAGGCGGACTCTAGAATCGAAGGTTTTAGGCTTAGTAGAACCAAAACTGAGTACATGAGGTGCAGTTTCAGTACTACTAGGCACGAGGAGGAAGAGGTTAGGCTTGATGGATAGGTGGTACCTAAGAAAGACACCTTCCGATATTTGGGGTCTATGCTCCAGAAGGATGGTGATATCGATGAAGATGTGAGTCATCGAATCAAAGCTAGTTGGATGAAGTGGCGCCAAGCTTCTGGCGTCCTCTGTGATAGGAAAGTGCCACAAAAGCTAAAAGGCAAGTTCTATAGGACAGCGATTCGACCTGCGATGTTGTATGGCGCAGAATGTTGGCCGACCAAGAGACGACATATCCAACAGTTAGGTGTAGCGGAGATGCGCATGTTGAGATGGATATGTGGCCACACAAGAAAGGACCGGGTTAGGAATGATGATATATGTGAGAGAGTTGGGGTAGCACCAATTGAAGAGAAGGTTGTCCAACACCGTCTAAGATGGTTTGGTCATATAGAACGTAGGCCTCCGGAAGCGCCATTGCATACGGACGGATAAAGCGGGATGAGAATGTTAAGAGGGGTCGTGGTAGGTCAAACTTGACATGGAGGAGGAGTCTGTTAAGAGAGATCTGAAGGATTGGAATATCACCAAAGAACTAGTCATGGATAGGGCTGCGTGGAAGTTAGCTATCCATGTGCCAGAACCATGACCTGGTTTCGAGATCTTATGGGTTTCAACTCTAGCCTACCCCAACTTGTTTGGGAAAAAAAGGCTTTGTTGTTGTTGTATATAGAGAGCTGAATACAAGAATCTATAATACCCTGTTGATTCATACAAACGTTCTTACAAAATATGAAAAATATAGATGGTGAAGTGCTGAATCGAGTTACCGAAAAAGTCCAACACTAGTGTTATCCAATTATTTTTCCAGTTTAATACCAAAACGATTTCTTCACTACTAGCCAGCAACAGTCACTTCCAATACCATTTCTTCCAATACCAAAACCATTTCTTCACTACTAGTGTTATCCAATTATTTTTCCAGTCCAATACCAAAACCATTTCTTCACTACTAGCCAGCCGCAGTCACTTCCTGTCGTCCTCATCGATTACAGGAACCCTCCCTAAGTAGCCCTGCCATCCAAATATAGCAAGACAAATTGCTGCCCACCGGCCATCCCCATCACCGCCTTTAGAAAAAATATCATCTCTATCCTGTTCGTATGAGAAAAACATCAACAGGGAACGAACAAAGAAGGTTAGCGTCTAGAAACGCCTTAAGGACGGGCGGATGTGACCGGAGCAGTTGGATGGCTGGCCGCCGGCCTGTGTGCGGCACACGTAAAGGGAGCCCCTATCGCCATCGGAGCTCGTCACCCCTTGCGAAAGCACAAGTTTTTCAGATATAGAATTGATTCTTAACCGCGCAATGGTAGATGCAAATGAACTGCAGCTGGAGCCGGCGAAGAGAAAAGAGCAATGATATGATAGGCAAAGCCATGGGATAAACCTAGGAGGCTGCTGAAAGGGCCCGTCACTTTGGAGCCTAGCCGTGTGGCCGGCACGGAACGAGATAAAACTGGCTACGTGGATGGACCACGTACACACGCCCGACAGTTTTCAGATGTGAATTCTCGAGTTGAAATCTCATTTTCTTTTGGATCTTTTTGGTCTCAGGTAGGGGTGTGATCGAGACTCTCTGCCTACTGCCACTGGTTCAGTAGCAAAGACCTCGATTAGCTGATGGTATGAGTTTTGTTAGGCTGGATCAGGTGGAGTAACCGAGTGACGGCACGCGGTTAAACCCCGGGAGGCGAGAGGAGGAAGAGAGAGTTGTTTATGCCTTACCTCGATGTTCCGTTGGACGTCGAGCCGCAGCACTGCCATTGTCGGACCAATCTTATCTGCAAGCCAAAACCCGTGGGGAGGCGATGTATCAGCGACAGGGCTAAGAGAACAGCAAAGGACCACACATCTCCACATACATGGAAGAGTAATAAGCCAAGAACAGCAAAAGTTGCAAGAAATCGGCCGAAGCACAGCAAAGACGATTCACCGATATGCGAATGAACAACATCAAAATGAACACCAAAACAGATCAAAATGGACAGAAAGCTTTCAGCCAAGAGCTGGTCGGATAAGTGGTGGGAAGCACGTACTCCTCTTGACGAGTTCGTTTACTCACCGAGGACCTGGAGGAGGAGGTGGGAGAGGCTGAGGAAGGGCAGCGTGGGAGGCGACGAGGTCAGCTTGACGGCGCCGCGGTGACCGATCGGGGAGAGCTCGGCGATCGCCAGCCTTATCACGGACCACTCCTCCAGCTCCAGCTCCTCCTCGTCGTCTGCATCCTTCTTTTTGACCTCTTCTTCCTCGTCCTCCTTCAGCTCCTCCTCGCCCTCTCTTTCTCTGCCATCCCTCTCTGCCTCTCCCTTCTCTCCTGCTGCAGACGCTGCCACTGCCTCAACGGCTGCTCCGTCTTCTGTTCCTCCTCCTCCGTGCCGTGGCCCGTGCACGGCCATTGCTTCTCCCTCATCCCTCTCCACCATGAAAGCCCCTTGCTCCTGAGTCCTTGGCCGAAGCTAACAGCGAGAGCCACGGTCAACCTCCTACTACTTCTTGCTCTTGTTTTTGAGGGCCTTCAGGGGGTGGGAGGGAGAGAGAGTCCAAGTCAAACACCTCCAAACGGTGGCAGAGCTCAAGGCTATCCCACAGCTAACAAATGCCAAGGATATACACTCAATCCTCTGCTATTGGAGGGTGTTTCAACGCTGAACCCGCCATTGTTTACGCAAACCAACAAAAACGTAAAATAACTCTAATCGTACGCGGTAAAAGTGTGACCGCTGCAATCCTATTGGCGGAGTATCTGTGAACGCAGTGGGGCGGTTCTGAATCGCTGTAAACTTAAGTTCGGCTAGTTTTCAACTCATGCTCTTATTTATAATCGTTTTTTAGGTACCATTTATTTATAATCGTGATGTGATGCCTGAGCACAAATGTTAAACAAATCTAGGCAATGCGCGAATTATCTTATACCGGGAAACTCTACCTATAAGACGACCGCCCACAGGTGACAGCTAATCTAACGAGACAATTTATCGGGTCAGACTAGTCGACACAACAGTTTAGACTAAGACATGATGCACCCACGTCTGTACGAGTTGCACGCGGCTGATACGCGGACTATGCATGCCACGGATGGCATACGCCGACAAATGCACAATAATTGGCTACAATCAGCAACATATTCAAAAAAAAAACTATACACTTACAGGAAATAACATTCAAAACAAATTTCTATTTCGTGGAGCAGCCACAGTACAACAGCTTTGTTCGATGGTGAATAACGTCCATCTGCTCCATTCGCATTTCAGAGCCCATTTACTCGATACATGGTTCGTACCAGTTGAATACCTTCCAGCTCTATTTTGGAACATAGAATACCAGAATATCCACTAATAGTTCCAACTTTGAACCAGAACAAAAAAACATGTAGAGTACGCGTGTTCATAAGCAAAATGCAGTGATGCAAATACCAAAGCAGCTTGTAAGTAAAATTCTAAAACATCTTTAACGGCAAGTACAAAACCACACATGCAAATTCCACCGTACAGTGGACTCATCTGAAGCTGAGAGTCAAGTTCAAGCAAACCATCTGAACATCATATGATGATAGTAAGTGTTTCTTCCAGGCACAGCACTAATGAGGTTCTCATACTCTACGGCACCTTAGCAGCACAACAGCCAGCGCAGCGCTCTTTGACAGCGGTAGCAGGATTAGCAGCAGCGGCGGCAGCAGCGCAGGGCACTCAAGACTGAGGAAACAAGCAGTGCCCACTTGTTAAAGAGAGCAAAATAGCAGTGTAAATCAGATCTAAAAATTAAGTAAATGAGAACTCTATGCATTCAAGTTGTGTAGGGGTAATCGACACGTAAGACACCAGTGATTAGCCAATAGAGTTTCATGTAGCAGTCTACATCCACCAGATCTTACACTAGAACACAATGAATTAGGCATGACTTATCAAATCATGCATTTTAAAGCTGTTAGAGCACATTGAAATGAGGCTGCAAAGAATAATACATAGATATAATATATGTTTTTCCTTTAGATTACAAGGCCACTGAAATACCACTTACAAAAATCTTGGTCATAACTGGACAGAGGGGAAAATGCACTAGTAGAACATAGACAGGTCATTCCTCAGATATATCAGCCTACTACTTTCGTAATTTCATTGGATATATCAAACCTGCAGTCCCAACCCAACAAACTAACATGATTCTAAAAAATACTAGACATATCTAACAGATCCTTTTTTGTCATTGTTATATAGAACTTAATGGGTCTAAGATAACAGAAATGATCTCGTAGTGCAACTTTAGAAGAGCACATTATAGCTTAACAAAAATGACATGAAAGCATCTGATGGACAAAATTGAATTAGGACAAAACATTTCTACCATGAGCATACCAAAATTTTGACATATAAATGTAGTCAATGGCAACTCTCTCGTACATGTTAGACTACTCAATCAAATAGCATAAATATTTGATAGAATTTTTTTGGCAATCTTAAAAAAATCTACAGCTATTTTTAATGGACAAAACAAAATTTCCAGAAAGAATGGTCAAGGTTAACTTGTGGTAAGGATTTCTAGGGGTGTACGGCCTCTTGTGTGTACTCAGCAGCTAGGTATCAGCCTAATCTAATTCCGGAAATGGAAAAGAAAAAATTATCATTGGATATAGGTAACTTTACTTTATCTAACGAGACTTCAGCTTGAGGATGGGTGATAAAAGCGGCAGGCAGGTCGAGTGCATTCTCCCCGTTTAAAATCACGACAAACCTCAACATTGTCAAGTGCCACCTAGTAGAAAAGATGCAGCAAAATTAACTGGCTAGCTAGTAGTCATAGAGTAGCAAAAATAGTTGAAAAGATGTACAAACCTCAGTTTGTGAATCAGGATGTACAAATCTGCATGATTCTCTATTGCACATATTTTTCAAGTAGTCCCTGCAAATTTGCCCTGTGTTCCTATTACCTGTGTATTGATGTTTTCAAGAGAAATATCAAAAGCTTAGTTTCCATGCCAAATAGGGTAATGGAAGTACAAAAGGCATGTCAATATGTAATCATTCATGGTGAATATATGGAACAGACTCAGGAGTCAGCAGTCACGACTACATTTCCAGAGAGGAAAACTAGCACTCCTTTAAATTAATACTGAAAATCAAGAGTGACTGGCATAAAGATTGGCTGGAGCGGTGCCATTTGTTATTTACCAGTAAAAGTTCTAGGAGGCGAGATAGGAGGACCCATCATAGGTAATCCAAGTGGCGGTGGTGGTGGTGGCATGTAAACCTTGAGGATAAAAAAAATTAGAATTATACTATCCAGGATCACCTTATAAAGCACAAATACATCTGGTAACATCAAAAACTTATGCAGTTATATATTTACGTACTCATTTCTTACTTGAGATGAACGAGAACAAAGGACTTGCTGACTGACTAGCAGATACATAATATATTCAAAAATAATATCTTCATGGGACAGAGCAGGAGAGGGTACTTTCTTCCCAACAAGCAACATGGTATTATGTAAAGGCTATATCTCTCACAGAAACACATTACCATCTCAGGGTATTGCATTGGCATCTGCATGGGAAATTCCCTCATTGGTGGGGGTACCATTGGTTGTGATATTACATGAGTGTACCTGCATGATATGCGGTCACACCTCCCACGCAAGAAATCTTGGCAAACCTTGTAAAAGGAAAAGTATAAATCAGCACTGCATTCAAAACATATGAAATGCTAACTGGGAAAAATATGTTGTTTCTTTTTCAGACTACAGTACGGAAAGGGTGTCCAAGTATTCAAAAATAGAAGGAAAAAGCATTTGACATGTGAACAGTTGTGTGTGTGTGTTACTTTATAATAGGCAATCTAGTAATACAATCTCTAACGGGAGACAGAAACATTACAATTGCACTCTCTTGAACAGATGAATGGTGCAAGAAGCGGCATTCAGTTGCTGATCTTGAACATCGTCCGCGTGCAAAATCTCTGCATACCTGATAAATATTCAAAAGAAGTATGCTCAGTTGGCCATTACCAAATAATAAACGTAGACAAAAAAGATCATATCATAAGATCAACACGTCAGCATAGCTTGTGAAGTGGACCATTCGTCCATTCCACATGTTTGGATAAGACAACCAAGAAACTGTTGACTTTTCTTCCATGTGTTCGAACAGAATAGAAGACATTTTGCCTTTGTCCCTTAAGGTCACACCACGTAAAACATAAAAGCTAACATCTAAATTATGTTTATCATTTTAACCACGCTAAAAGCTCTTAATGAGCAGTGTACAATAAATACTAATAAAATCTGAACTGCTCTGACAAAGGGCCAGCCAATAAATGTATGGGAAAACATTGAAGGTCAGTGAGAAACAACTTACTGTCTTCACATGTGGGACGTCGACACCAATTGATCTCAGCAACGACCTATACAGGATCAACCAAACAAAGCAGGAATGAGAAACTGAGCAACAGGTGTAGGTACACCCATCAAATGTATAAAGCCGTCCAGGCTGGGTATAAATTGTGCATGTATGCACACGCCCGAACTGCACGACTGAAATTTTAGAACTAACTCACATGAAAGGGCTCTCAGCAATTTGTATCAGATGTAAGCCCAATATTACAAAACACAATGTCAAGCAAGCAATTTGATACTCTAGATGCACAATGTCATGTGACGATACTGCTGCTAATGCTTTAGAAACCCAACTACAACAAGGATTTTTCAAACATACATACTTCAAAGTTCGAACTAGCATAAATAACATGAAACAGCCTACATCTTAACATCAAAACAGTTTGTCAGATCTCCACAGCCGGAGCACGCGGAGCAAATCAAGCAAATTAAATCAAACAAAGGAAGAGGAGGAGGGGGGATATCAGCTCATACTCCTGGATATGAGGAGGCGGGTGGTAGTAGCGGCAGGTTCTGCCCCGGTGGCAGTTGTTCCTCAGCGAATCCGCGCATGCCGTCACCTTGTTGTCCCTGGACAAATAACAGAATCAACAAAACCAACATCAGAATAACACGCAGCTAACACGCGGGTGCGCGCATTGTGTCATTTGAAGAGGATGCGAGATCTCGCGCTTTTACCCGTCGACGGAGATGGACTGGTGCGGGTGCGCATACTTGCACTCGAGGTCGGAGCGGGTGCACCTGTCGCGCAGGTAGTCGCGGCACGCCTCGACAGTCAGGTCGTTCTGCCGCCGCCGCTTGCCGTCCGGTTGGCG
Source organism: Poa pratensis (assembly GCA_947311845.1). Classification (NCBI taxonomy): domain Eukaryota; kingdom Viridiplantae; phylum Streptophyta; class Magnoliopsida; order Poales; family Poaceae; genus Poa; species Poa pratensis. The sequence goes on from CAMZMU010000052.1 coordinate 112,319,396, forward strand.
CGGGCTATGGCTCCGACTCCGGCTGCGACTGCGCTCGCGGCTGCGGCTACGGCTGCGGCTACGACTCCGGGTCCGGCGGCCGCGAGGGGAGCGGGAGCGAGACGAGGAACGCCTGGGGGAGGGGACTGGGGATGGAGAGAGGGAGAGGCGGCGCTTGCGCGGAGGGAGCGGAGGCGACGGCGAGCGGGCGGGGTTGGGGTTGGGGTCGGCGGTGACGGCGTTGGGGATTTCGGCGGCGGTGTCGGCGTTGGGGATTTCGGCGGCGTCGGCGTTGGGGATTTCGGCGGAAGCCATGGGACAGAGAGGGACAGCTTGACGCTCTGACAGGGAGATGGAGGGCGTACGTGACAAGATCTAGGTTTTATGCCCCGTTCGGATGTTGATATTCGGGGGTAGATATTGGATATTCGCTACGTTTTCATCCCGAATATCCGAATTGGAGCTGTTTAGATGTATTCGATATTCTGGCCGTATATTCGCGTACAATATCAGGGAGGGCACCGGCAGTGGAAAAAAGGATCGAGCTGTCGACCTGTTGGGCTCGACATTGGCTAGATATTCGCGAAAGGCTCTTCTCCTCATCGCGCGCAGGTCTCGTCTCCTCCTCCCGTTCCTTCCCTTCGCGAAACCAGAGCGGCGACGGCGCATCGGTAGCTCCCTCGCCCGCCCCTCCTTCCCCGCGTCCCTCGCCCGCCCCTCCTCCCCCGCGTCCGTCGGCCGCCCGTCCTTACGGGCGCCTTCATCCCTCGCGTGCCTCTCCTTCCCGGCGCCTAGCCCCACCTCCATCTCATCCTCCCGTGGTTGTTTGTGCAGGGATGGATTCGGGAGCTCCGACGGCCGGTGCAGGGATGGATTCGGGAGCTCTGACGGGCGCTGCAGCTACGAGGTATGAATCTCCTTCATCTCCAGTCGCCCCCCACACCCGTATTGCAATTTTGGAGGTCAAATTTGTGTAGATGCGCTACCGTATGTTGTCTGTGTGATGTGTTTGTGTGATGTACTTGTATCACATATAATTTTGCTGATTGCTATGTAAGAACTTGTGTCCAATTTTGCTATGTAAGAATTTTGCTGATTGCTATGTAAGAATTTTGCTGATTGCTATGTAAGAATTTTGCTGATGCAGCTATGTAATAATTTAATTTTGATGATTCTATAAAATTTGTGTCACATATAATTTCTGTACATTGTAGTTGCAAAACGGCAGACGAGTTAGCATTGGTTAATTATATATCAGAAGAAAACAGAAGAAGGAAGAGAAGAAGGATTGTGTTCATGAAACAATACCTTGAATGCACTCTTCTTGCTCTGGCGTATGTTAGTACACAAAGGTTGCCGAGGGAGTTAGGAGCCTTTACCGATGAAGAACATAGACTCTCTCTTCGAAAGTATTTGTTGAAAGATATGTATGATGGGACTGAAACTGCTTGCTATGATCAGCTTCGTCTAACCAAAAGAAACTTTCATGACTTGTGTGCCATGTTGGTTGAGAAATGTGGCTTACGGGGGAGTGTTTATGTTGCTGTGGAAGAAAAGGTTGCCATGTTCTTGCTTGTCGTTGGTCATGGTTTGAAAATGAGGGTGTTGCGAGGGCAGTACAAGAGGTCTTTAGGGACTATTAGTTCAAACTTTTCTGATGTGTTAAATGCCATCCTATGTCTCCATGGAGAGTTCATTAAACTGCCAGCTCCTTCTGTTGAACCTCCCAATGATTACAAATGGAAGTGGTTTCCCAATGCACTTGGAGCATTAGATGGCTGCCATATTGTTGTAACTGTTGATGTGCCCGATCAAGGATGCTACAGAAATAGAAAACAACCTATCAGCACTAACGTGCTCGGTGTTGTTGATTGGAACATGAAATTTCTTTATGTCCTGCCTGGTTGGGAGGGTTCAGCTTCTGACTCTAGAGTTCTACGCGATGCAATGAGAACAAGTCGCCAAGATGCATTTGTTGTACCTAATGGTACTCCTTTTTATCTTGGCATTTTGTTTTTATTTGCTTGTGTTCTTAGCTAACTAACTTTGCATGATTGACCATAGGAAAATATTACTTGGGTGATGCTGGTTACACCAATGGACCTGGATTTCTTACTCCATTCCGGTCCACTCGCTATCACTTGAAAGAGTGGGCAGCAAGTGCACAACGCCCGAAAAAAGCTGAGGAATTATATAACTTGCGTCATGCTCGTGCTAGAAATGTGGTAGAAAGAACTTTTGGGTTGTGGAAGAAAAGATTTGCTATCTTGCGTGCTGCTAGTTTCTTTGACATAGAGGACCAGGTAACATATGTCCATATGGTCTTGGAATACAAATGCTACTAGCTAGTTGACTTATGCCTACGTTGAACTAAAATTTGTGCAGATTCGAATTATAAATGCTTGTGCTGTGTTGCACAACTATGCAAGGGATAGGTAGTACGCTATGGATGACATATTGTTGGAGGAGGTGGATGCTGAACTAGCAGCTCAGCCAATTGAGACCGAAGCCGGTGTTGGATACATCACTTCTATGAGAGTCACTAATGCATGGAAGAACTTTAGGTAGCAGTTTGCAGCAGACATGTTTGATGATTACGTTGTAGCCCAACAAGAGTAGTACGATGAGTGGGTTAGATAGCCTTTTGGATATTTAGGATATTTAGGTTGAGTAGTACGGGTGCCTTTTGGGTATGTTGGTTGCTACATGATGCCTTTTGGTTATTTTGTACACGCCTCCTTGTGACAAAAGATATTAATATATATGTATATGATATGATCTTGCTTCGTATGTGTTTTTTTTTTGCTAATACAATTTGTATGTCTACTGTTTTTCGTCCTTATTTCTTGTGCAGGTCCATGGAGGAAGCACCGGTCAAGAAGTTTGGAAGAGCTTACACGCAGTGGACTCCGGAGATGGACCGTGCCTTGTTGGACGTGCTTGTTGAGCATCACAACAATGGAGACCATGCTCAAAATGGATGGAAGTCACATGTGTATCGCCATGCTATCAAGAATGTGAAAGACAAGTGTGGGGTGGCCGTCACAAAGGACAAAATCGTAACAAGGTGCAAAACCTTTGACAAGCACTATGAGATTGTAAGCAAAATTCTTTCTCAGAGTGGATTTGGCTGGGATTGGGACAAGAATGTGTTACAAATGGACAGCGAAGAAGTGTGGGATAGATATGTGGAGGTATGTGGCATGTCTCTAGCTCATTCTAATTTTTTGTAACTTGGCAATGTAACTCATGTTTGTACGTGCTTTCAGGCTAATGAAAAGGCAGCTATATACAAGAACAAGGTAATCCACAACTGGAATGAGCTATATACAAGAGTTGTCTCAATCTGATTATGGGAAGCTAATCCTTAGCGAGCGTTTATTTCATGCACTTATGGAGCTCCCCGTGGAGTTGAGGAAGGAATGGCTGCTGATGTTGCCTTGAGGGCTTGTCATTTGTGATTGCTATGTAAGAACTTGTCTTATTGCGTATGAGACATTGTACTTTGTTTGTTTGAGACTTCGTTAAAAATGGTTGTTTATGATGGATTATGCATTGAATTTGATATAATGTTGTTGTTGAAATATTGGAGAATTTTACGTATTTGTCTAGCTGTTGTTTGTACCATAATATGTGGTTGTTTTGCAAATTTGTCATGAATATAACAGTACAATGATCAATGTCTCGAAAAACTGCTTTTATAACATCTAAACAACATTTGATATTCAAACTCAATATCTTGTCTAGCTCTGAATATCTAACACATCCAAACAGAAAATATTGACATTCATACTCAATATCAATATCCCATGATATTGATATTCAACCCAATATCAATATGGAGCTCCCAATGCGAACATCCGAACGGAGCATTAGGGTTTTCATTTTTCAAAACCATATTGGTGTTGACTCCTTCAAAATGAAATCAGTTCCTCGAAATGGATAATCTGACAGGATTAAGAAGCAATTTATTTATAAAAAATCCTTAGTGTATGGTCCCATTATCAATTACATGAATTTTTGACAGACTATGTTGCTTTAGTTTTCACTCTAGCTCATTTTAAGTGTAAACTATAATAAAGTTTGAATTCAACAAACCTCATGATTGCAGAGCAGTATATTCAAAGAACTACAATCCGTGTAAAAAAAGAAAACATAAACTTATAAAGTGTGTACCAAAAAAATTATAGGACTCTATGGTTCAGATTTAGTTTGAAACACGGCTTGACGACCCCAGACCCGACCATAGAACCTCAGTTAGAAAGAGTTTACCACAGGGTATATATTATGACGGCCAAACTCATTGTGTGTAAAAGAGTGAACCACAAATAATATGTTTGAAACACATGGTATATATATGCGGGCCAAACTAGTTTTAAAATCTACATGTCAAACTACTTATTCCATCAAACAAACCTCCACTAACGAGCCCCGATTGTTCGAACACAAAAGAAAATCATTTATATCTACTCCCTCCGTTCGGAAAAGGATGTCACAAAAATAGTCTATCTATAGTTCATTTTTGTGACATCCTTTTTCGAACGGAGGGAGTACATGTGTACGAACGCACGAGATTGTGGAATCTTATCACTATGAAGGACCCATCTAATTTTTATTTAACCGTCAGTTAATGGACGCTTGTAAACTTTACTTTGGGTAAATAAAGGACTGAATTATAAATTTTTTATAAACTATAATGCCCAATTAAATTCGACTAAAAGTAACCTAGAACTTATTTTTTCCAAATGTCTTTGTGTTCATGATTAAAAATGGTAGCAACAAATTCTACTATATATAAAAGATGGTGGGATCGCAGCCTCCTCCAGCCCTCCACGTCGCGGGTGATCCGCAACCGTCCGATCCGCGAAATCGACGGCCGAGATGCGCCCACGTCGCCCCCAAAACGCGCGGTACTGTAGCACTCGATTTTCTTCCAATGGGACGCCGCCACGTCGCCCGGTACCCGGTCGGTCACCCCGCGCGCACCCGGTCACCCCCCACGCACGCTTTTTGGTGCAGCCTTCTTACAGAAAACCCCTCGCGAAGGACTTAATAGCAAATACCGGAAAACGCACGGACTTTTTTGTAAAAACACCACGCGTCCATCCCCTCCCCTCTCTCTCCCCCGCGCGACCCGCGGTCGCCGCCGCCACGGTGCTCCCAGACCACATCGGAGGACACGATCCACTCCGCCGTCGCCTACCTCCTACACGAGCGCCGCGTGCCGGGACAAGGTGGTCACGACGGAATCGGCGCCGCCGCGCCCGCGGGCGGCCGCCGCGTTCGCATGCCGTCGGTGGCCGCTCCGGCGACCATTTAGGGGCGGCGCCGCCACCTAGGCCCAGCCCGCGACGAGGCGCATCCGGCGGGCTAGGCCGCGCGCCCCCTGACGCGGCGGCACGCCGTCGGCGTCATCGTCGCCGCCGCGGCCAGCTCCGGCCAGATCTAGCCCTGTGACGTCATCACGACGTCACAGTGGGCCCAGTCTGTCAGTTTTTTTTAAATGGCCCAAATTATTCTTATGGTTTTGAAAATAAATAAATAATGCAAACCAATAATTCTAAATATGTCCACACAAAAAAAAAGACAAATATGTCAAAATGGTCACATAAAAATAAATATGCAGGACGAAAATTCAACTTCCAAATTTCCATGTGCCTTCCGAATTTGTGTATTTCATATACGTCAAAAGGAATTCAAACGCGTTCAACTATTCAAAAACTGGGTGACTTCCGAATTTGAACGATTTCCGAAATGCGTCCAATCTTAAAACGGAAGCCCTATTTGCATTTCATTAATTTCCGAATCTGCGCAATTTTTAGATGCGCACACTTTCAAAATTAAATTTAATGCGTGCACTTCCAATCCAAATTTCAAATTTAATCCCTCCAAAAAAACTGAAATTTAAACAACTTTTAAGTGCAGACTTCTTCCGAATTTCACTGTACTCAAATATAAACAAATTTTAATGCGCACATTAACATTTGAATTTTTAGCACAGTGGTATTCACAAATATGGAAAATATGTCAATGCGTCCACAAAGTGTGAGCATTTAATAAACGTTAAAATAATTCAAGTACGAATGGCTCTCCAATTTGACCATTTCACAAATTTAAACAACTTCTGAACATATATTTTTTTAAAAAATTCAACATCACACTTTCTCCCTGAATTTCAACAATTTCGTAATGTATACAATTTTCAAATGCGGACATTTCCAAATTTGAATAATTTACTCCCGTTATTTTCCCTCCTAACCGCACGAACGCGACGTATGCCGTTTTGATCCAAAATTCAGATTTAAAACCTCCGGAAATTTCAACATTGTTTCAGATCTTCTACAAACGACGAACGAATTCAGACCAACCCGAGCTTTCCAAACCAAATTTCAAATTTAATCCTTCCAAAAAAACTAAAATTATTTAGAGTCCACGGGCGCGGCGAAGACCGCGCTTATTCCCCTAATAATAGTAGCATAGTAATACATATGGATCAGCTCGCGAGTTGTGCAAACCCTATTCTAGCCACATCTCCAATTCGGGCAAACAATCTGACTGCATTCATTAAGTAAATGAACAATAGCATATCAAACGTTAAAAACTACTCACTCCGTTCCTGTGAAGAAGGCGTAAAAAAACTGGCACGGCGATTAAGAAGATGCATGCATGGATTAGTTTCCAAACATGACCCTCATCCCCGCGTGCTAGGCTGCCTCCTTATATCATGGTATTTATTTACAGCCTCGCATGCATGTGCCAGTTAGAGTTGCATGCACACTACTCCAAAGAGAAAGCTGCATGCACGGTCATTTATTGGCTAACTGAGCTGCATGCACGGTAAACCACCAAGGACACAGTAGATCTTATGATTATCATTGTTAGTTATGAACTTTATTTGGGTTCATTTTCAATTAGCATTGGTATTTGTAGCAGTTTTGTTTTTATACCAGTTAATGAAAATAATATACTTAATACTCCCTTTGTCTTTATTTACCCTGTGTTTTGGGTTTGGTCAAGGTCAAACATTATAAACTTTGACCAAATATGTAGAAAAAATTACAAACATCTATAATACGATTATATATTTTACGATGATTCTAATAGTATTTATTTTGTATTATAAACATTGATATTTTTTCTTATATACTTGGTCAAAGTTTAGAAGTATTGACTTTGACTAAACCCAGAACACAGGGTAATTTGGGACAGAGGGAGTATCAAGACATGTATTGTTTTCATGATCTTTACTCGTTGTAAATACACTCGGCTGTCAAGACATGCTCGTTGATCGCTATGTACACATTCTTGTAGGTGTGCCATGCATATAGTATAAGAACATGTACTGTAATACCCGTAATTTATTGAAGATTCTCATCAAGGTTTTTGTCATCATCGCTGAAGACCATTATCCGTCATTCTTGAATTTCAAATCGGAGACGATAGTCGGGGGCATCTCTCTGAGACATTCAGTCGTGTGGTATTCTTTTCTCCGGTTCAAAGATAATACTATGAAACTGACTCTTGAGCTAGTCCGATGGCTAACCTTTCTGTTGGTCCGGTGAGAAATTGTCGCGAGTAGCTACTCCGATAAAGTTCGGTGAGAACTGTCAGCTCGTGGGCTAGTCCTACGCATAGATCGCTCTGATACCACTATTGGGTTACGTAGCAGAATTTAAATTTTCCGACCTACGTAACGTCCAGGATCAACTATGTAGATACAGGAGAGGATAGTACTGTCGTTTCCAACAACGAGCTGTGGAAGAGTTGTCGGTGACGATGTCGATGACGTTGACGCCGACGTAGTTGATGAAGCTTGATGAAGATTCTTACGGTCAAGCCTGACGGTAAGAATATCGCCTTTCCTTCGTATGTCTTCTTGATCCAAACGAGTGAGGGTCAAACGTCTATGACGCAGCACCCCTCTGAGAGCTCGCACACGTACGTTCGTCAAGCTCCAGCGGCGCTTCGCCGTGCCAGGACTAAGTGCTACTGGTATGCGTATGGTGGAGAGAGCCCTAACACATGGGAGAGAGGGAGAGAGATTTAGATCTAGACCTTGGGAGCCTCCGAGGAGAAATCTCAAGTCTATTGTGTATCTCCAAAAGAGGAGGGGGTGGGGTTTTATAAAGAAGTCCCAAGGGGTAGGGTTGCTTGGACAAGGGGAAAGTTTTCCTAGTCCAACTCAACTTGGACAAGGGGAAACTTCCCCTTACCCAATTCGGCTAGGAAGGTGGAGTTGGGGTGGAACCCCAACTCCCCTCCCCACCGCCTCCTCCTTGGCCGCCGCCCCTAGTGGGGCCCGCCTCGGCCACCGACCCCAGGTGGGGCCCGCCTGGCCACCGACCTGCGGGTGGGGCCAGCCCTGGCCACCGACTCGGATGGGTGGGGCCCACCCAAGCCGGCCTCGTCTCGGCCTCCCACCGCTTCGTGGGCCGAGGCCCACTAAGGTTCGGCCGGCCGACTCGGCCCACCATGTGGGCCCATGCGGCCCATGTGGCAGCCACCTTTTATTGGCCTTTAATAATTTCCCATCAATTAAATAAATTAATATTTAATCAATAAATATTTTGTCTAATTAATTCCCAGAATTAATTACTTATCATACAAACATATTTATATGATCCGAGACACCCAGTGTCTGCCGACAGAATATATTTGGACAATTATTTCCTTTCTTATAAACCTTTCTTTCTTCATGATCTAATTCTCCGAATGTAATTCTATCACGCCGGAAACCATCCCAGATGATACAACCTCTCTACTCCGGACCACTACGAATACAGCAGACCTTGACACCTTAAGTGTGTGACCCCTACAGGTTCGATAACGTGTAACTATAATTAGAAATGCTTATCCAATCACTTGCCAGTGTCAGAACCTGGACGTTCTGTATAGCTGCTACCGTTATGCGAAGACACTCTTTTGAACCTGCTTGATTAACATGTTTATCCTATCACCATCATGATACTCATCAAATACCCAAGGCGAGATATATGACATTACCATAAATGATAGCTTTCATTTACTATGTCACCTTATCCTTGTTACCGGTACGATGCCTTTACTCTTTAACTCATGTTTAAGTATCCCATGATATTTGCATATCATTACCTTGTCTGCGCAGACTTGTCAATGGACACTTTCACACTAGAGAGGATCCTGGTTGTATCTCTCTATAACTTTAGAGGTGTGATTCCCAGTCTTGAACTACTATGGTTATACTATATCTTTGAGGTTACCCAATCATAGCCTTTTTGATTACCCTGTTACGGCCGTAATGATTGACTATGTCAAAGCTTCCTCTCCAATATACATAACCACATATTCTCATGGTCTAAGGAATAAGCAAGCAACCAATCCTAGACTATACTATTTATACGAAACTTGATCTCGTAGTATATCATATATTTGGGTCTTCCCAGTCATATTGTTAACTTAACAATATGCTCCCATTAATAATGACAAGAGCACTTGTCCATGGCTGGAAAACATCGCCATCCAGTATTAACGAGTTCGTCCAAGAGACAGGACAAAGGGTAAATGGGTTTGATTATATCCTTACACGTGCGTATGTGTTTCCCTATAAATCTCACATTTATAGACCATAGCAGTTATAGCATAAAGATATAATACATTAATCATGAAACAGATATATTTATTGTCTCTTAGGGCATATATCCAACAGTCTTCCACTTGCACTAGATACAATAATCTATTACATTAAACCTTCTTTAAGACCGATGTTAAACCGGTGAGGTTCAAACTTCAAGCGTGGAAGAGCTTTTGTCATAGGATTGGCTACATTGTCAATCGTATGAACTCTACGTATTGCAATGTGTCCTTTTGTCACATGATCTCTGATGAGGTGATCCTTGCGTTCAGTGTGCTTGGCTTTGCTGTGAGACCTCAGATCCTTCGCCAGAGCAACGGCACTACTGTTGTCACAGTAGAGCTCGATTGGATCTGTCGCTGAAGGAACCACTCCTAGTTCAGTAATGAACTTCTTTATCCAACAGTTGTCCTTGACTGCTTCAGACGCCGCCACATATTCCGCCTCCATTGTAGAGTCTACCACCGTGCCTTGCTTGGAGCTTCTCCAGCTTACCGCACCGTCGTTGAGAACGAACACGTAACCTGATTGTCCTTTGGAATCGTCTGGGTCAGACTGAAATCCTGAGTCAGTGTACCCACGTACTCTGAGCTCCTCATCTCCTCCATAGACTAGGAACATGTCCTTAGTTCTCCTGAGGTATTTCAGAATGGTTTTAACTGCTGCCCAATGGGCCATACCATAATCAGATTGAAATCTGTGGTAACACTTAGGGCATATGACACGTCAGGACGTGTGCATGTCATTGCGTACATTATAGAACCTATTGCCGAAGCATAAGGTTTGTCCGCCATTTCCTTTCGCTCATCAGCTGTACTAGGACACTGATTCTTGCTTAAGGTAATTCCAGGCACCATCGGAACGATGCCTTTCCTGGAATCGGCCATGTCGAATCTCTTCAACACCTTATCTATATATGTACTTTGGCTCAAACCTATTAGGCGTCTTTCTCTATCACGATAGATCTTGATGCCTAATATATATGCAGCCTCTCTAAGTCCTTCATCGCAAAACTCTTTTCCAATGAAGCCTTAACTTCCCCAGAAACATCTTATCATTACCAAGTAATAATATATCATCGACATAGAGAATTAGAAACACAATTGAGCTCCCACTTTCTTTCTTGTAAACACAAGTTTCTTCGAAATTTTGAACGAAGCCAAAACCTTTGACTACTTCATCAAATCGAATATTCCAACTCCGTGAAGCTTGCTTGAGACCATAAATGGACCTCTTTAGCTTGCACACCATGTTAGCTTTCTTTGGATCGACAAAACCTTCGGGTTGTACCATGTACACATCCTCAGTTAGATTTCCATTTAGGAAAGCTGTTTTGACATCCATCTGCCAGATTTCATAATCATAAAAGGCAGCTATAGCTAACATTATCCTTACAGACTTAAGCATTGCTACAGGAGAGAATGTCTCCTCATAGTCTACACCTTGAATTTGTCAAAAACCCTTTGCGACAAGGCGTGCTTTATGAACGGTAACATTACCGTCCGCGTCTGTCTTCTTCTTGAAGATCCATTTACAATCTATTGGTCTAACTTCATCAGGAAGTTCCACCAAATCCCAGACTTGATTGTCATACATGGATTTCATTTCAGAATTCATGGCATCTTGCCATTTGTTGGAATCTTTATCATTCATCGCTTCTTTATAACATGCAGGTTCATCCTCTTCGAGAAGAAGAACTTCGTCCATGACGAAAACTTCTTTCTCGACACCCTCTAGTAAGAAAACTTCGTTCTCGAAAAACCTAGGTTGTTCGCGAACTCGGCTTCCTTTCCTTACTTGAGGAATCTGCCTGACTGGAGTTTCCTCTTCCTCCGGAGGAGGATTTGGAGTCTCCGTATCAGTGGCTGAGTCTCCGACCGGAATTTCTTCCGATGCGTTAACTCTGACTTACCGTCCTCCCACTGACTTCTCTTGAAAGAAAATCTTTCTCAAGAAATACGCCGTTTCGGGCAACGAAAATCTTGCCCTCGACCTTGTTATAAAAAGTGTATCCAATGGTATTTTTGGGATACCCTATGAAAACACATTTGTCAGACCTTGGCTCAAGTTTTGTGGCCTGCAATCGTTTAACATAAACATCGCATCCCCAAACCTTGAGGTGACTTATGCTGGGTGGTTTACCCATCCAAACTTCATAAGGCGTGGTCTTGACAGATTTGGATGATGATCTATTTAAAGTGTAAGCTGTGTTTCTAGTGCATAACCCCAAAAGGATAGTGGTAAATCAGATAGTGCCAACATAGACCTAACCGAATCCATAAGAGTTCGATTACGTCTTTCCGAAACTCCGTTCCTTTGCGGTGTTCCAGGTGGCGTCAACTGTGGTACAATTCCACAGTCCTTCATGTGTTGACTGAATTCATGACTAAGATATTCTCCACCACGATCAGATCGCAGGTACTTTATCTTCCTGTCATGTTTATTCTCTACTTCATTCTGAAACTCCTTGAATTTCTCAAAGGTTTCCGACTTTTGCTTCATTAAGTAAATATAGCCATATCTACTTAAATCATCAGTAAATGTCAAAGTAAAGATATCCACCGCGCGCCGAAATGTTCAGAGGTCCACACACATCCGTGTGTATGATCTCGATCAATTCGGTCGCCCGTTCGACTACCCCGCCGAACGGCGTCCTGGCCATTTTTCCCATCAGGCAAGCCTCACACTGATCAAATGAATCCTCGTCAAATGATTGCAACAACCCATCCAAAATAGTTGTTTCATACGGCTTTTCCCGATGTGCCCAAGACGACAGTGCCAAGTGTAAGTATCATCTTTCACTAATTTCAGTCTCTTTGCATCAATGTGTAATGTGTCTTCTATCCTTCCAAGATTCAATACAAACAGACCATCCACCAGAGGGGCTGATCCGTAAAATACATTCTTATAATAAATCGAACATCCATTGTTCTCAGAATTAAAAGAATATCCATCACGTAAAAGTCGTGACCCTGAAATGATGTTCTTGCTCAATGTGGGTACATAGTAGCAATTACTCATTTCCAACATGAATCCTGAAGGTAAATGAAGGCTCATGGTACCGATGGAACGAACGCTAACTTGCATTCCGTTTCCAACCCTCATGCACACTTCTCCTGGATTTAACCTCCTCACATCTTTTAAACCACTCGTCGTGTTGCAAATGTGTGCAACAGACCCGGTGTCAAAGATCCAAGAATCACTGTGAGGTCCGGTTAAATACACATCCAATACACTGATGACTTTGGGATTTCCAATCCCTAAACCTTCCACTATATTGAGATCTCCTTCCTCCATATCTTGTGATGCCTTGTTGGATGAACCAACCCTTTTGCAGTTTTTAATCTTAGCTTCCGCTATGATTAATTTCCTTGTAAGCTCATCCATGCTTATGTTACTACCAATCAAATTTGAATTTTGAATGTACCCGCCATAATGCGGTGGTAGTGACATCAGCAATACTGTACGACTCGCTTGGGCATGCATTGGAAAACCTAGATCTTCCAACATTTGATTAAGATTAATCATCCTTGCCAAGTGATCGATGAGCGAACCCTTTATGTCTAACTTACAACTGAAGAGCTGTCTTGTAATTGCATAACATGCAACTTTGACTCTCTCCTGGAATAAACTATGCAGCTCTGTGAGCACATCATATGCACTCGCCTTCCCAAAGCGAGTATGCAATTGTTTATCCATATAAGTTAACATTAATTCCCTTACTGCCTTTTCATCACGAACATAATTGCCATTCCATGACAATTCAGAGGAAGGTGCATCTAGAACATATAACTTTCTATTTTCTCTAAGTCTACTTCTAAGGGCGCAGATCCAATCTACAAAGTTCTTACCATTAACAGTTAAAGTTTCCATTTTACAAAGCAGGTTAATGTCGACAGGCTTTAATCTACAATGATAGCAAATTCCTTTTAGACCCCTTTTTCATGATTAATTTGCACGAGTTAAAATGATATGATTTAACTATGGTGTGCTCCCACTGAAACTGATATTCCTCATGATCAGTTAAACAGTGATTCGGAATCCTCAATCCTCAATAGTGAGAAGCATGGATACATGTCATCCACTATGACGAGAGGGTAGGCCAACTTGCCAATCACTTCCTGCCGTGATTTCCGTTCATCTTTCGATGTAGTGCTCCGAACTCATAACTAGTTATGCCTGGACGTCAAGACAACCAACCGTTCATGCTGCTAGGACGGTCCTGCCCGCCTCCCGAACCCTTGGCACACATTACTCCTGGATACAGGTCGCACGGTGACAAGCATCCGGTTTGACGGTGCCACAGTTGGATGAGCACGATCTCCTTGATATTTTCTTGAGGAATCACCCTAATAATCACGACTACTGCGCAATCAAAGAGAGTGCAATAAATAAAGAGAAATAAACTTTCACAATTAAGTGATGTAGTATAGTCCTTCGTCTTCCATGTGGATGTAAGAACTCCTTCCTTGTTCCACTCCTTGTCGTCGAGGTCTACGACGCTACCTTCATGTCCGTCTCCTATTTCTAAGAAACGAAATAACATGTGGCACGCAGGCCTAGATAGCAATCATGTGGTTTCCACCCATCATGCTTCTTCTAAATCCAACACGCAGGTTGGAATTACATATGATGGTATTTCATACAACAATTGAATAAAATTAAAGGACTATACCACATCACATCACATGCCTGCAAAAACAAGTTAGACGTCCTCTAACCTTTGTGTTTGCAATTTTTACGAGGCTTTGGGATTTACCGAGTAAAACCGTTACTGCCTACGTAAGGTAACCAAGCATGGTTAATCACGATGCTAGATTGACATTGCGGGGTGAAGGACAACCCAACGTTACAAGCACATTGCTGCTCCCCTTCCAAACTTCACTGGTGCGCGTGACCCCCGTGTGGACCTAGTCCACATGCCCTTTCCACTACCAAGTCAATGAGACCAACTATAGAAAGACCCAGAGCTACTGAAGCACTTCGTTGGCGCCAACAAGCATACTAGGAGCAGCCGGAAGGTCCGCGGATTGCCAGAAGTCCGTAAAATCAAACTATGCCGTCGGAAACCATCCTTAAGTAGTTTATTGGGAAGCATACATAAATAACCTGAATGTTAGAAGAGTTCTGACATACCCACACAAACTTATGCGGTGCCCGCACAGACTTATGTGCTCTAGTACGTACCTGTACCTACGCATAGATCGCTCTGATACCACTATTGGGTTACGTAGCAGAATTTAAATTTTCCTACCAACAACGAGTTGCGGAAGAGTTGTCGGTGATGATGTCGATGTCGATGACGTTGACGCCGACGTAGTTGATGAAGCTTGATGAAGATTCTCACGGTCAAGCCTGACGGTAAGAATATCGCCTTTCCTTCGTATGTCTTCTTGATCCAAACGAGTGAGGGTCAAACGTCTATGACGCGTCACCCCTCTGATAGCTTGCACACGTACGTCCGTCAAGATCCAGCGGCGCTTCGCTGTGCCAGGACTAAGTGCTACTTGTATGCGTATGGTGGAGACAGCCCCAACACATGGGAGAGAGGGAGAGAGATTTAGATCTAGACCTTGGGAGCCTCCGAGGAGAAATCTCAAGTCTATTGTGTATCTCCAAAAGAGGAGGGGGTGGGTTTTTATAAAGAAGTCCCAAGGGGTAGGGTTGCTTGGACAAGGGGAAAGTTTTCCTAGTCCAACTCAACTTGGACAAGGGGAAACTTCCCCTTGCCCAATTCGGCTAGGAAGGTGGAGTTGGGGTCCCCTCCCCCACCGCCTCCTCCTTGGCCGCCGCCCCTAGTGGGGCCCGCCTTAGTCACCCGCCCCAGGTGGGGCCTGCCTGGCCACGACCTGCGGGTGGGGCCCGCCCTAGCCACCGACTCGGATGGGTGGGGCCCACCCAATCCGGCCTCGTCTCGGCCTCCCTCCGCCGCCTTGCCCTTCGTGGGCTGAGGCCCACTAAGGTTCGGCCGGCCGACTCGGCCCACCACCTTGCGTTGGTGCGGCTGCCATGTGGGCCCATGCGGCCCATGTGGCAGCCACCTTTTATTGGCCTTTAATAATTTCCCATCAATTAAATAAATTAATATTTAATCAATAAATATTTTGTCTAATTAATTCCCAGAATTAATTACTTATCATACAAACATATTTATATGATCCGAGACACCCAGTGTCTGCCGACAGAATATATTTGGATAATTATTTCCTTTCTTATAAACCTTTCTTTCTTCATGATCTAATTCTCCGAATGTAATTCTATCACGCCGGAAACCATCCCAGATGATATAACCTCTCTACTCCGGACCACTACGAATACAGCAGACCTTGACGCCTTAAGTGTGTGACCCCTACAGGTTCGATAACGTGTAACTATAATTGGAAATGCTTATCCAATCACTTGCCAGTGTCAGAACCTGGACGTTCTGTATAGCTGCTACCGTTATGCGAAGACACTCTTTTGAACCTGCTTGATTAACATGTTTATCCTATCACCATCACGATACTCATCAAATACCCAAGGCGAGATATATGGCATTACCATAAATGATAGCTTTCATTTACTATGTCACCTTATCCTTGTTACCGGTACGATGCCTTTACTCTTTAACTCATGTTTAAGTATCCCATGGTATTTGCATATCATTACCTTGTCTGCGTAGACTTGTCAATGGACACTTTCACACTAGAGCGGATCCTGGTTGTATCTCTCTATAACTTTAGAGGTGTGATTCCCAGTCTTGAACTACTATGGTTATAGTATATCTTTGAGGTTACCCAATCATAGCCTTTTTGATTACCCTATTACGGTCGTAATGATTGACTATGTCAAAGCTTCCTCTCCAATATACATAACCACATATTCTCATGGTCTACGGAATAAGCAAGCAACCAATCCTAGACTATACTATTTATACGAAACTTGATCTCGTAGTATATCATATATTTGGGTCTTCCCAGTCATATTGTTAACTTAACAATATGCTCCCATTAATAATGACAAGAGCAGTTATCCATGGCTGGAAAACATCGCCATCCAGTATTAACGAGTTCGTCCAAGAGACAGGACAAAGGGTAAATGGGTTTGACTATATCCTTACATGTGCGTATGTGTTTCCCTATAAATCTCACATTTATAGACCATAGCAGTTAGAGCATAAAGATATAATACATTAATCATGAAACAGATATATTTATTATCTCTTAGGGCATATATCCAACACTCCCTCCCTTCCTTGGCCGGCGCACCAAAAGGGGAAGTGCTTTGCCCCTTCCCCAAGCACCTCCACCCCTTGGCCTCCTTTATAAGCAACCCCAAGCCCCTAGGGTTTGACACACAAGTTTGGCTACGTGCAAGTTCTCTCTCTTGTAGATCTCATGTGTTGAAAATTAGACATCTCTAATCTTCTCATATAGATCTAATCTAGTTGATTAGATCTACCACCTAAATTACGCCGCAAGGCTGTCTCTCTTCACCACGTGCTAGTAGCTAGGCGGTGAACGCACGGGGTGGGTTGACACGGTGGATGTGTGGATACCGCTGTTTTTCTGGATAGATTCTGAGTTTTGTTGCAAGAGTGGCATCTTTTCGTTTTCAGTTGATTTTTAATGGTTCTTACCTTTCATTTATAAGTTGGCCATTTAAGCAACCTTTATGTAACCTAAAAACAAAATTTGATTTGGTTTAATAGCAGCACTTGGGAAATATTATTTATTGCACTAATGTGTAACCGCAGAAAAGAATGGGAAAATTTTTGTGTTAAAGTTTTTTCACAGAGAATGAAGGAACTCCAAATTGTGAAATGTTGAAGAATGGCCAAAGTCATAAGCTTGGGGATGTCCCGCATCCCTCTTCATCAATAACCCCTCGGTTTGCAAACCTTCAAACTTTGTTTTTTGAGCAACATATGAACTTGACTAAACTTGAAGCTGTTGTATTTTATTATCTATTTATCTTAGCATCAAACACGAGTTACATTAATAAGTGGATCCTCGCATATTTTATTTATCTTCTATTTTCAACGTTTACTTGGTTAATGGATTATTTGATGAAACTTAAAAATGATGTGTGAATGATATTGTTTAGTGGTTATATTTTCTTATGGTTAGTCTCAACTAGCTAATAGTGTATATTATGATATTTTGATTTTAACATGCATTGTACTGTTCATAAGATGGTATGGTATTGTGGTATCCTCCTCTGAATGATTCTTTTGAATTGACTTGGCACATGCTCACGCATGCTTATGACTGAAAAACAAAAAGTCAATTAAGCCTTGATGATTTACTTTGCCTCAGAGTTCTTGTATAACTTTTATGCCTCCGTTAATTTTGTTTGGTCGCAAGCATGATTATGACGTTTATTGCTCTCTTGATTGTCGCTTCCCAGACTATTGCTAGCCATCACTTGTACTGAGCGGGAATGCTGCTTGTGCTTCCAAATCCCTGAAAACCAAGTTATTCCAAAGAGTCCACTATAAATTCATATGCATGGCATTTCAAACCATTCAAGTAAATTTTCACGTGCTACCTTTAAAAACTTCAAATTACTTCTCATTTTGTGACACTGTTTTTAGCTCATGAGGACGTAATAGTTGGGTTTGTTATCTTCCATACTAAATTAAGTACCTCGACTTGCATGCTTCATCTGCTCGTCACTAATTTTACAAAGAGCTGGTTAGACCACTATAACATCCAAAATATAAAGAAAGTAAAATAGACAGTCCTCCATGGTATCTGATTGTTGGCAGGCACCCGAGGATTCGGTTAGCCATGGTTTGTGTAAGCAAAGGTTGGGAGGAGTGTCAAGCTATATATAAAAAGTGCATGCTATAAATGCCTAATATCAATATTTCGGAACCGCTCTCAACTTGTTTAGTATGGAAGATAACAATAACTCTATTGCCATTCGTTGACAGGAACAACCACCTCCCAAAATAATTTTACTTCTGTTTTTAAAATAAAAAGCTCTAGCACATGTTAATCCCTGCTTCCCTCTGCGAAGGGCCAATCTTTTACTTTTACGTTGAGTCACCATCCTTTCTTTGAGCACCTTCTCGAGATCATAACTGTCATTCTTAGTGTAATGTTGATGCATATAAAATGCATACATGAACTTTGCACTATATCACTTATATTCCAATCATATTTGCATCATATAAGGGTTATACCACTGTTATTTAATGATTTTAGGAAATAAAATAATTGTTTCCTATTTTTATGGAATTAACCTGCGCAGGCAGAAAACCCTATTTTTTCCTTTTAAGTTTCAGGGACCTAAACGACGTCATAAAAATGTGGAAAAATATAGGCGTCATTATTTTGGAAGGAGGAAGACTTGGGAGCGAAGGAATCAAGCAAACGGAGGCCGGAGGGCCAAAAGGGGGTGGCCCACGCGCCACTGTACCTGGCCGCGTGGGGCCCACCAACTTGGGCCTCGGGCTCCGCAGCCGTCGATCTTTCTCCACCGCCTTCGTCTTGACCTAAAAATGCCTATAAAAGAAGTCCCACGGCGTTCTCGAAAACAAGCGCCGCCATATCACAGAAACACGAAAACGAAGATCTAGCTGCAGATTGGAGGGGGAAAACTCCGGCGCGGGCGCTGCCGGGGTGGTCTCCACCTTCTCCAACGACTTCTCCACCGTCTCCATGATGAAGGGGGAGTAGTCCACCCTCTGGACTATGGGTTTGTGGTGGTAACTTATGTATCTCTCCTCTCTTTGAGCTTCACTAATTAGTACCGTATGAGCTGCTGAACATGATTACGGTCATCTATGTAATTCTTATGGTGGATATTGTGGTATGAGATGATTTGTTATGCATTTACTGTTGTGTTGGAACTTTTATGACTTGTCATACTTTGATAGAATATTGTTCTTTAAGAAGTATGATGTATGTGGGTACGGGATGGCCGATGTGACACGGCATAGGTATTGAGTGACACAGTACCGCCCAACATCCTTTATCTGGGGTAAAAAGAAAGAGTATGATGTGGGAGTGAAGCAACCACGCTAGCCTTACGAGGGTGACCTAGCAACACAAATGAGTATTTCTTTCAACTATGTGTTTTAGGACATATAGCCGTCATAAAAGCTACCATTAAAACATGACAATTGTGTGTACTTTATCTATAACATGATAATCACCGTAGATGAGAGAGAGGATTAAGTGAACCCATGAACCCATGTCCATTGTTCCTATAAGAGAAAACCTTTGTCTTGTCCTCTTGCATTGAAGAGGATTGGGACACTTTTACATTCTTGCTTGTTACATTAAACTTCCATCCATCAAATCAACCACCTTGTTCTTTAAACTTGTTTAGTGCATAATCAACTAAAACTTGTGACACTTTAGTTGTAGGGAATAGATAACTTTTCCTTCTTGCTCCTGCGGATCGATACCTTACTTCCACATTGAGAGGTGCTATAGTGATCCCCTGCTCTTGGGGGTAATCAAGTACTTTTCTGGCGCCGTTGCCGGGGAGCGTAGCGCTTAAGTTTCTATTCTTGTGTGCACTAGACTTTATATCTTGCAATCATCTAAGCTTGGGGAGGTTCCTTTAAACTTGTTTGGTTGTGAGTTTCTCATTAGTTTTATATATATCAAAAACCCATAAAAATTAGAAAATGGAAAACAACAAAAAATTAGAGAGCTTTATGAAATTTATCTTGAGTTAGGACATGATGTGTTTGAGCAAAATTAAAAAATCTATGGAAATTTTTGCATGATGGTAGCAATGTTATTACATAAATTCTTTGCACACTATTGCTAATGCTATGGAAAAGCCTAAGCTTGGGGAAGCTAGTTTTTATGAAAAGGATCTTTTGGTTTCCCAGCTTTGAAGGAGAAAAATTGCTTTGATAATACTTTGTCTCCTATATGTGATAATTCTAATGGTGCTTGTGATGTTCTAAATCCACCTACTGAAAGTATCCCTTTTGAAATACCTATGGAAATTGTTGAATTAGTTATGGATGAACGTTATGCAGGGGATGGAACAGTCCATCCACAAGATCACTTGTTGAAACTTACAGAACTTTGTGAGTTGTTTAAGGTTGCAGGTTTATCAAGAGAAGATGTCATGAGGAAATTATTTCCATTTTCACTTAAGGACAAAGCAAAGGAGTGGTATAGGATGCTGGATGATCGTCCTTCGAATTGGAAACAGCTTGAATCTCTCTTTTACTCTAAATTTTGTCCTCTTCATGAAGTGCAACTAGCTAGGAGTTACATTTTCAATTTTTATCCTCATGATAGAGAAAGCATTGCTCAAGCTTGGGGAAGACTGAAAACATTAATACTCAAATGTCCTAACCATGAGCTTCCTAAGGAAATAATTGTCACTAATTTTTATGCAAGGCTTTCAGGTCATTACAAGGATCATCTAGATGCATGTTCAGGAGGTTCTTTCACAAGTAAGAAGGTTGAAGCTAATTGGGATCTTCTTGAAACAATTCAACGCAATACTGAAGATTGGGATAACGACAAAGGTAAAGAATCAGGTATAAACTATGAGTATGCTTGCGTTAAGTCTTTCACTGAAACTGCTAGTTTTCATGAGCTTAGTGCTAAATTTGGTCTTGATTCTCAAATTATGGTTAATTGTTGTAAAACCTTTGCCTCTCATATGAATGTTCCTAAAGAAAATTGGGACAAGTATCACGAACCTTTTAAAGACACTTGCATGGAAAATAAAATTGTTATTAATGATTGCAATAAACATGCTCAAACTTCTGAAAATACTATTTCTTATAAGCATGTTAATTTTTGTGGAGCACTTAGACCTTGTGAAAAGAATCAAATCGAAGAAGAATATTGTATCCATCATAAGAATGAAAAAACTAGAATGTGGAGCAAGGCTCTATATGATCTTGGTGAAAAAGTTTGTGCCATATATCCTTTTGTTTGTGAACTTTGCTATAAAGAGGGGCATTTCAAATTCCAATGCTCAGCCTCTAATAAGGATATTGCGGGAGACTTTTGTGATAACATGATCACTCCTAATCAACATGATGAACTTACATTATTTTTGGGGTGTGAAGAGTTATCAAGAAAAACTTCTTCGTTAGATATGAGTGCTTTTGATATGAATAGCGTGTTACATGGATGTTATCTCTATTGTGTTAATAATTGCCATGCCAACACTTACATACAAAATATTATAAAAGATGGAACTACCTTACCAAAATATGAGAGGACTAATGTTTGTTTTACTCTTATTAATGAAAAAGAGGAAACGGTATCCTCCCCTAAGCATGTTGCTCCTATTATAGTTGTTGCTGATGAGTCTGAATTCGATGATGATCCTATGCCTGTTACTTATAGTAGTGATCATGATTTGGAAAAGCATAGTACTTTTGATATTGAAAATCTCTTTGGTACTAATTCTGAAAATGATCATGCTAATAATTATAATCATCCTCATGAAACTTGTCATAGTTATGGGGGGATTACCCAAAACCATCCCTTTAATATACAACTTGTCTATCATGTTCGAGTTCTTTATGATGACCCATGCTATTATGATGAAAGTAATAATGCTCCTTTACTATTTAATGCTACTAGTGAACTTATTGATGATAATGAGGAGTGTTGCTTAAATATGTATATGATAATGCTTTAGATGATGGTCCTATGCTTATTGATAATCCTCCATGTTTAGAACTTGTTACTACTTTATGTGAGGATAAAAATGATATACTTGCTGTTTGTGAAATACTCTTACTATGAGAGTCCTACTTTGTTCCTGAATTCTCCTAATAACACCATAGAGGAGAAATTTGCTTATGTTGAGAAATACTTATGTGGTTTGCAATTATCTTTAGTTCCAAATCTTTGTTGCAACCATGATATTAAACTTGATATTGATCTTAACTATTTTGAAAGAGGGAAGCATGCTAATGAATTCCAAAATAAATTTAATGATCCTCTTTATGTGCCTAAATTATCTAAGTTGGAAGATTCTGGTTATATGGTTGAATATTTCTACTACTTGCAACTATTATGAAAGAGGAGGTGATAAGAACCCTCTTTATGCTACTAATAATTATGGGCTGCAAGTATATTGTTAATATGCATTGGAAAACTTCTATTATGTGATTCATTCATATACAAAATGCCAATGCATAGAAAGAAAGTTAGACTTCGTTGTTATTACTTTTGTGTTTTGTTTTCTCTCAACTAGGTTTCAACTTGACTATTATTTTGATCGGTTGAGAGCACATGGGACCCTGGTATTATGCATGGAACACTTCCCAAGAAGAGGGGCATCATTCAAGCTCCCTCATGAGCTTCATCTTCGATAAACAACAAGTAAGAAGCCTAGCTATATGGCTATAAAGAAAGCGCTTTGCGGGAGGCAACCCGGTTATTTTTATGTGTGATTTTCTTTGTGTCCTCTTGCTGTATCAAGAGAGTTTGTTTTTAGTTTAGTTTCTGGAGTTTTTAATAAAGTGCCAAGTTTTACCCTTTTGGTTTGAAAAGTTGCTTATAGCGTTCGGAGATTTTATTCCTGCACGAATCTGTGCACGGTATGATTTTTAATTCTTATTCTGTAACTCCGAATGAGCTCATATTTGAACTGTAGTTGCAACTTTTCATCCTCTGTATGCATGAATTTTTGCAGAATTTTTCGCAAAGTTTGGTAGGGTAGAAAAATACGTTTTGCTGCTGCTGTTTTTCTGGACAGATTCTGTCCCATTTTGTTTTATGCATGTTTTGAACTTTTATCTTGAATCTTTTTGATTCAAATGAGTTTATGAGTAGGCATACAACATTATATACTTTCTGGACATTCATATGATGTTTTGTTTAAGGATTATATGCAGCAAGAAACCTATTTGTTTATCACTACTAATGCACCCCACAGAAAAGAAAATGGGAGAAACGGTGTTTTGAAGTTTTTTCACAGGGATTGGAGGAGATGCACCAAGAGTTATCCAAGGATGGTGAAGACCATAAGCTTGGGGATGTGAAGACAACCCCACTGGACCTACACACTCTCGGTTTGCACACGTCTAACTTCTGTTTTTCGATCGAAACACTTTATCGCATAAACTTGGAGCGTCTTTTTGTTTGTTTGTTATTTTGTGAGACCACCACATTATCATTTATATGGAAAGCTACTGGAAATATGGGTTGAAATATGTTGGATGCTTTTATCATATTGGGAAAAGGGATGTTTGAGTTGATTTTTAATGATACATATAGTTGCATGATTCATGAGCTTGTTTATGAGTAATAATTTGCAAATGCTTTATCAAGAGCTATCACTTATTCATGTTTTGATGCTGAATGTTATTTTACTTGTTTAACATGGATTAGTTAGTTCTATGGACACTCATGCATGCATCTAGATGGTCAACTTTCTCCCTCTTGCTAGCCCAAACATTCCAACAAGCAAAAACTTGTTTCCAACACCTTCAACCAAAGTTATTCCAGTGAGTCCACCATATCTACCTATTGCTTTATGCTATTCCGAGTATGTATCATGATATTTGTGTTATCTATACCTCTGAATGAAAATGTTTATATTGATTGTTATGGGAAAAGTTGGTTATATAGCTCTCACGAACTTGATGCACAACTTTATTTTTATTGCATAAATAAAACATGACCCATTGTGATTAATAATATGATGCTAGTGGCTTGATAAATGTCCGAGGTTGGGAGTTAGCCCATATGTGCTGTCACATGCAAAGCTTTCAACATGCTCCTTCATCTCATTTAGTTGATATCATGTACTTTTGTTTATGGATGCCTATCATGGTGAAATAAGGTGGAAATGAAGTAGTTTAAATGAGTTTGTATAAATGGTTAGAGAGACGCCTGGGCCGCTAATCTAAGCCATGCATCATTCATGGTGGAAATTTACTTACATGCTATGGTGAACCGTCTGTGATGCACCTTATAATAAAAAGCTATTCCAATGGTAAATAAAAAGGGTGTTGAGGTTGTTCATCTTGTTTGTTTGTCTTGTCATTTTGATATGGGCTTGTTCCATATCCTGGGACAAGAGGTACCCCAGTTGACGCTCTTGATGATACTATTATTACTTACAATGATATATAACTTGAACTTGCTTTGTTTCCTAAGTTGAGTAATCATGGTGTAGGTACTTGTATTCAAGGGGCATGAGACACCTAACCTTTACTTTATCAAGCACACTACTCATATTTGCTTTCACATTAAACTTTAATCATTCAAGATGCTATGATAGGGGTAATGAGAGCTTGACACCAAGAATTCCACATTGCAATCATTAACTTAAGTAGAAGAGTTTGGAAGTTAGATGAAACTTATGCATGCTTTACCTCTACTCACATATACATCTTTCCAAAGTGTCCACCTTTTATATTCAGATTTTCATCTACACTCTATGACCAATGTAGGATGTTCTTACTTATCATTATGCATACATGTGGTCCATATTACTATCTTCTATGTTACACTTTGTGAACTATCATTGAACATCCTTGCATTGAATACTTGATATCACTTCATAAACTATTTTGCATATTGCTACTCCTTTGAAGAATGAATCATTTGACTCTATGTAGCAGTAGCAATCATCTTTGATATCATTGTTAGTGCTATATTGCAAAGCCCATGTTAGTTTTATCACCTTCATACTCGAGGACGAGTATTGGTTAAGCTTGGGGATGTTGATGCATGTAAAATGCATACATGAACTTTGCACTATATCACTCATATTCCAATCATATTTGCATCATATAAGGGTTATACCACTGTTATTTAATGATTTTAGGAAATAAAATAATTGTTTCCTATTTTTATGGAATTAACCCTGCGCAGGCAGAAAACCCTATTTTTTCCTTTTATGTTTCAGGGACCAAACGACGTCATAAAAATCTGGAAAAATACAGGCGTCATTATTTTGGAAGGAGAAGACTAGGAGCGAAGGAATCAAGCAAACGGAGGCCGGAGGGCCAAAAGGGGGTGGCCCACGCGGCCACTGTACCTGGCCGCGTGGGGCCCACCAACTTGGGCCTCGGGCTCCGCAGCCGTCGATCTTTCTCCACCGCCTTCGTCTTGACCTAAAAACGCCTATAAAAGAAGTCCCACGGCGTTCTCGAAAACGAGCGCCGCCAATCACAGAAACACGAAAACAAGATCTGGAGCTGCAGATTGGAGGGGGAAAACTCCGGCGGGGCGCTGCCGGGGTGGTCTCCACCTTCTCCAACGACTTCTCCACCGTCTCCATGATGAAGGGGGAGTAGTCCACCCTCTGGACTATGGGTTTGTGGTGGTAACTTATGTATCTCTCCTCTCTTTGAGCTTCACTAATTAGTACCGTATGAGCTGCTGAACATGATTACGGTCATCTATGTAATTCTTATGGTGGATATTGTGGTATGAGATGATTTGTTATGCATTTACTGTTGTGTTGGAACTTTTATGACTTGTCATACTTTGATAGAATATTGTTCTTTAAGAAGTATGATGTATGTGGGTACGGGATGGCCGATGTGACACGGCATAGGTATTGAGTGACACGTACCGCCCAACATCCTTTATCTGGGGTAAAAAGGAAGAGTATGATGTGGGAGTGAGCAACCACGCTAGCCTTACGAGGGTGACCTAGCAACACAAATGAGTATTTCTTTCAACTATGTGTTTTAGGACATATAGCCGTAAAAAGCTACCATTAAAACATGACAATTGTGTGTACTTTATCTATAACATGATAATCACCGTAGATGAGAGAGAGGATTAAGTGAACCCATGAACCCATGTCCATTGTTCCTAAGAGAAAACCTTTGTCTTGTCCTCTTGCATTGAAGAGGATTGGGACACTTTTACATTCTTGCTTGGTTACATTAAACTTCCATCCATCAAATCAACCACCTTGTTCTTTAAACTTGTTTAGTGCATAATCAACTAAAACTTGTGACACTTTAGTTGTAGGGAATAGATAACTTTTCCTTCTTGCTCCTGCGGATCGATACCTTACTTCCACATTGAGAGGTGCTATAGTGATCCCCTGCTCTTGGCAGTAATCAAATGTGTTTGTCCCAGAATGCGGTTAACTGTGGTATAACTTTGATGCTTTTATCTTTGATATTTTTACTTCTAGTCTTCACTTGGACTTCAGAGGTGCCTTGGCATTTATGTTTTGCTCCACAATTAAGGGCAAGCGAGATACCACTCTACCATGCTTTATTATGATCATTACAATCTTGTTGATGTTTATAAATTTCATATTATGAACTCTTAGTTGGTTGATACTTTTCATTACGTAACATGATTGCTAAGTTTTATTATCCATACATCATGCAATTGTTAAAGACCTGATCATAGCATTTACAATCAAAAATTATTTTGTTATGATTCGCCTACTCGAGGACGAGCAGGAATTAAGGTTGGGGATGTTGATACGTGCAAAACTTATCTATAATTTTGATTGTTTCATGTTAATATTATACCTTTGGCACTTGTTTTTATATTAAGTTTATGATTTATTTGGACTAACCTATTAATAGTTGCAAAAGTGCACAATGTTCTTGTTTTACACTTTGATGTGTAGGATTTATCAAGAATACAAGAGGAAACCTTGTTGGGGTCGAATTGGGACTTTTGCTGAAATCTGTCCCAGAACTGTTTTCGGAGTTTGTCAGTTTGACCCTTGAAGATGACGTCCAATGGAGGTCCGACTGTTTAGAAAGTTGTCAGAAAGTTCCATACGAAGAGTTTGAGCCCGAGATCAGCCCAATCGGAGTTCGGATACGGCCTGTAGGCCCAATATGGTAAAACCCTAAAAGGGGGTGACGGAAATCCGAGAAGATATATAAAGGGAGGAAACCTAACTCGTGGAGGACTGCTCCACCCACGAATTTCAGCCACCAAAAGCCACGTTTTTGTCTCCCCCATGGATCTCATCTCCATGGGGGAAGGCTCCCAAGAAGCCATGAAGGAAGAGGGCTAAGGGGCGGCGCTCCCCCATGGAACCGGCGGCGCTGGAGGAGCCCCCTGCGCCACCACCGGTGTCGGCGCCGCCCTACGCCTCTCGCTGCCCTCTCCGCCGTCTTCACCGCCATCTCCATCACCAACTCTTCCTTGTATTCAGTGGTTCATCCTCCCACAAACCTCTGTACCGTCCTATGTAAACATGGTGTTTGATGCTATAATATTTATCCTATGATCTATGACATGTTTGCGTAGTTTATTTGTCTTTTGATTGCTTTGTTGAATGTCTATGATTCATTAGAGTTGTATGTTGATATGGTACTGTCCTTTGGTGTCCATTATATTTGTGCGCGCATGGATCAACACCCTAGGGTTAGTAGTATGTGCAAAGGAAGGGGGTAGTCCTGCCGGAGTGATAGAAACCTGAGGGCTCAAACCGGTTAGTTGCATGTATGGGAGTAAGAGGACCATGAACTTAAGGCTATGGTTGGGGAAACCTTAATGCATTGTTAGTATTTACGGATGTTTGCTAACAATCCAATCATATAGTACTTGTAATCCCAAGTAGTGGAGTGTATGTATATTTAGCCTCTCCCACATTGAAAACTGCATCAAAGATAATGAACTAAATGTCTTCACTAATTAATCTTGGACAAAGCCATCACAATTACCACCACTTTTCCACACTCATGGTACTGTTAGTATATGGTTACTTAGTGTACTTTATTGCTGCAACACTAACTTTTACTTTCTTGTATTTATTATCTTGCAAAACTATCTCTCACACCCGTATTATTACTCTAGTATTATTTCCTAGATGAAGTAAACGTTTAGTGTGCGTAGAGTTGTTTCAGTGGTTGATAGAACTTGAGACAATACTTATCCTACCTTTAACTCCTCGTTGGGTTCGACACTCTTACTTATCGAAAAGGCTACACGCGATCCCCTATACTTGTGGGTTATCAACCCGCGACCCAATAGTGGTATCAGAGCCGATCTATGCGTTGGTATGGTTTGATCTAGAGCACATGTTGGTGCGAGCATTGCATGGTTCTTGCATTAAGTTTATTTTAGTTGCTTCCCAAAAAGTTGTACAACATATTCCATGGCAGTATTATCAATATCTTTACGAACTTCTGGCAATCCGCGGACCTTCCGGCTGCTCCTAGTATGCTTGTCGGCGCCAACGAAGTGCTTCAGTAGCTTCGGGTCTATACTTCTAGTTGTGGACGTTGTAGTGCATATGGATTGGGCCTTAGGGTTGGACGCCTCACGGGGGTCACGCGCACATGTGATCGTTTAGAATGGGGTTCTGCAACGTTTTCATAATGTTGGGATCTCAATCACCCCGCAATGTTAATCTAGCAACTAGCCTAAACGTGCTTCAATACGTAGGTAGTGACGGTAACTTCGTAGAACCTACAAAGCCACGTAAAACATGCAAACAAGCGTTAGATACGTCTAACTTGGTTTTGCAGGATTGTGTGCATGTGTTTTGGTGTAGCTATTTTGTTACGGTGTCTTAACATGATGGTGGGAGCCAAAACAATTGATCGAGTTCGTCATCGACAATCAAGCGAAGAAGAGTTCGTCGCGGAGACCGGGAGGAGGCGCCGACAATGCAGCCGGTGACGTGTACTTGGCGAGTTTCGGATATGGTAATTTTCCTTCGGGAATTTTTACCGTGACCGGAAACAATGAAGATGGTGATCCTCAAGGACGAGCGCCAAGGACTTCCGAAGAAATAACAAAGGCTATACCAAAGCACATGAATTATTATTAATTGCATGTGATGTTTATCCTTTGTCGTTTGCACCTTGATTGCGCAGTAGTCGTTTATTAGGGTGAATCCTCAAATAAAATCAAGGAGATCGTGTTCTTACCAACCGTGGCACCGTCAACCGGATGCTTGTTGCCATACGACCTGTATCCAGGAGTAATGTGTACCAATGGTTCGGGAGGCGGGCGCGAACCGTTTCGGCAGCCAGTGTCGGTTGGTTATCTTGACGTCCAGGCATACACATATATGAGTTTGGAACACACCCGTCGAAAGACGAACAGGAGTTGTAGCTACTACAATTAGCATAGTGCTTACCGGTTGGCCGACGGACATGACATGTGTGGCGCCCCGACCCGACTACTATACAGTGATACTGTGTCTCCGGTTATCCGTTACCACCAGACACACTATCAAAGCATAATAGAGAGATCAAGACTTGTGAAACAACTGGCACATCACAGACTCTACGACACAAAAACATTATAAGCAACTCTTATAATAGAGAAAGATAGCAAATGACAAACAGAGGTCACAGACCCAACATTACAACATGCGGAAGCGAAGTGTGTTGTTCTAAACAACAAGAACCAAATTAGAGCCTAAGAGGCCTGCAAATAAACATCACAGCGCCAGCTGTTCCGGGATGTCCCAAGCTGCCACCTGGGAACCCCAGACTACTCGTCGACGTCCACAAAGAACCCACCTTCGAGGTCGGTGAAGTCCTCTCCTGAAAATAAGCAAACGACGTTGAGTTCGACGAACTCGCAAGATTAAGAGCTAATATATGCTCGATGATTGGCTTTCAAAGGTTTTAGGGCTGTTTTGCATAAAGCTGATTTTATTTATAAAACACAACTCCATGGCATCGACTAATCAGATTATTTTGAAAAGGGGTAAGAAGTAACTCTTTTCTTTGATCACCTTTTTCATGATCAACCACAGTACCTGTTCATCAAAGGCACCTCCCCGAATCACCCTCGAGGAAGCTCACCTTACAATCGTGAAGTGGTACCTCTAGTACCCAGTTTTTAATCATTCCGTTAAAATTATTCTATGATCAGCGTCCATTCCCAAGTCGTCCGTAACCGTGGACACGGCTTTTCGAAAAGATTAACCCTGCAGGGGTGCACTGTGTTTACCTTCGGTACCGCCCGGCTCATTGCCTACACGTAGCTCTCTTCCGGGGAAAGCCGGCTGAGTGGGAACGGTTACAACCTTTACCTTGTTAAGGACTAACCCAGGATCATCAGTGGGGACAGGGCTGCCAGGATCACACACCCCGCCCTGTGGCCACTCATTTTCCTAAACACCACCATCCTCGTCTCAGTCTTGGCCACCATCTCAACGCACACGCAAATGGAAAGCCAAACTAGAGGACCCTGGCTAGTCCCGCTCAAGTTAGTCGGTCGACGAGGGCTCCATATACCCCACCGAAAGGAAGCGCGCTCAGTCTTGGTTCAGGAGGTCCAGAACTCGCACCTAGGCGACGGAACGAGACAAAGCACCACCATACCAAAGTGGCCTCTCATCCCCACCTCTAAGCATTTTATTACCTGTCACCACAATTTCTCCACCATCATCTGAACACTTCAATAACCTGTTTCCAACATGAAGTATCCATCGGACGGCTAAGCATTTAACTAATCATGGCTAAGCATCAACATTGCATAGTTAAGTATTTTAGTCCAACAATACAATCCTGTGGATAGTAGGAGGGAAAACAGGTAATTGGCATCGGAATCTTAATGCAACTATAGGATACTCTAATCCAAGCAAATTGACATTTGGAACCGCATGCAATATTATAGTGGAGAAAATATTTGCGGAAAATAGGATAAGATATGCTCAGAGGGGGGATTACGCTTGCCTTGTTGATATGGAAGGTAGTGAGAACCGTCGAAGAATTGTGGTTGCACCTCAACTCCTCGATCTACCGAAGCACAAACAACACTGGAAAAGAAACAACAATCAACACATGGCATTTGTGCAATGCATACAAAAATGATGATATGACATTTTAATGCAATTAAGAGATCCTAGACATGGTCATCAATTTAAATGAGCGTCCCAAATAATTTGGTATTATTTGGACTACCCTCATATTTATCTTAGTGATTCTAATCCTACTAGAAGCACATTATTGCAAGTGTAAACAAGTATGCATGATGAGGATGATTTTGGGTAGCTCACATTTTTCTGAGCGTTTTGGTATATCGAACACATTTTTCTGATGTGCCGATAAAAAGTTATAATTTTATAAATTACTATCTTAAATAAGTGCTTTTAATTATTTTAGCTTCTTCTTTTAATTCAGTCCGGGTTATAATTTATTTATAACACATCACATTTACTTACCAAAAATAGGGAGACAAAGAATTTGAGACAGTAGAAGTTTTGGTACTGCATGAATCCGGAAATTCCGGTTTACACTTAACTCGGATTATCCGAGTGCACTGTACACTCCAGAATTTGGCTAAGGACCAAAGTTTTCTTGTACTGGACTTATTCGGAAAATCTGGATTTTTCTTAACCGGAATATCCGATGGCTGGGAAACGCTGGATTTCTGCTAAGGACAGATAACGAAGCGGTACTGGAAGTAATCGGAAAATCCGATTGGTTCAAATTCGGAAAATCCGAAACACTACCTAGAAGCACACTGCTCCGGCGAGCTCACACGCGACAAAAATCGAGCTACGGCTTACAATCGAGCGAAAGACGGGCACGGGGCTATTCGCGGGCTCACCCTGGTTGCTTGGGAGCACTCGACGGTGGTCGGCGGGGATTCGGACGGCGGCGGCGATGTGCAGCCTCCGGGCTCGATTCCTTTGGTGGAGGAGTAGAGGAAGGCACGACGGAGCGATTCCCCCAGGCGATGGTGCTCGGCGTGGGCTACGGCAGCGGGAAACGGCGGTCAACTGCGGCGGCCATGGCGGCTCGGTGGAGAGCAGAGGTGGGGAACGGGAGCGAGGGAAAGGAGCAGGTGGGGCTCGACGGCTTGCTCCTCGTGTAGGGAAGAGGTAGAGGAGGGGGGCCCCGACGCGGGCGTGCACGAGGCAGCGCCACGGCGACACGCTGCGCGCGGCTTTGGCGGGAGGAGAGAGACGACTGAAGTTTTACAAAAAGGTCCCTGGCAGTTTTAAAATCATCACGAACGAGTCCTTTCCTGTTCTGGAATTAATTCCAGCAGCTGTATCTGATTTTATTGAGCAACTTCAACACTTCCAAAAATTATGCAAATTTTGGGGAGGCTCTTTATAATAATATGAAGCTCCCCTAATTTTTCCAGAATATTTGAAACTCATTTGTTAGGAAAATAAAATAAGAAGAACTCACAGACAATTTTGAGTTCCCTCCATTTATTTTATTTTTACCAATCAAAAAATAGTTTGTCGAAAATATCTTTGGAACTTTTGGAACTTCCTTGACAATATAAGATGTCGAGGTATTTTTGTTTTGCAAGTTTGGAAACTTTCAGGGATTTGAATTTGTGAAGTTGAGTTTGGCATTTGTTTTTAGAAGGTGCCAAACCAAATGTTTTATTTGTTTTAGCAATTTAATTTGAATGCCATGATGCAATGCAACACAAAAGTGGAAAATTTATTCGGGTTTTTAGGTTCTCGAATTCCGGGCTGTTACAACTCTACCCTCCTTACAGGAATCTCGTCCCGAGATTCTTAGAGTAGGAAAGAGGGAAAGGTTACGACGGTCTTCAACGATCTTCCCGGCTTTTTTTTTTCTTGAAGAGGTTGATCAAGGCATCGTGGAGATCTTCATCGGCTTCACTTCATGGTCATCATCCGGCTACACCACTGGAAGGAAGGAAACCTCACCGGAAGATGGATCTTGGTGAAGTTACAACGACCGAGTACCTCCTAGTAGAACTTAGGATGAGGCTTCAAACATCCCTGAGGTAATGACTAGGAGACACATGGAGGTAACAGGAGAGTGATAAGAGGTTTCCAGATGGTAGGTAACGATTCCTCAGAAGATTGAGAATATGAACCTTGCACAAGGCCTTTAGTTTCTGAAAACGAATTTTACACAGGATTCCAACAGAGGGAGGAGTAACTTCAACTAGACGGCTTGAGTAGAACTTTCCTCACGGAGGAGCATTTCAAACCACGGGAGAAAGATCGGGAAGATGGACCAAGAGAATTGTAGAAACTCCGAGAACAACAGATAGGGAGAACTTCTTGATGTTCTAGACATCGAGGACAAGCTTCTTGAGGATCACCAACCGTCGCTTCTGATTGCGACTCAGATCTGGTTAGGTGTAGAGATACTTCAGAATCGACATGTATGAATAGGAAGTCTTTGCAAAGGATAACAACGGATTACATTTGCTATAACCCCAAGAGCTAGACTAGAACGTCCAACTCAAAAGGAGGAACAAGATTGCGGAACTCACATGTTAGCAACTTGTCAGAAGACATCTGCACCTACATGAATTACTTGCAAAGAGACACAGTTGAGCCCTTCTTGGGGAACATCAAAGAATGAAAAAGAATTTCTTGGAATCCTTCTCCTTCTTGAACAGTTCCACTAGTGGCTTGGAGGCATAGATGAAATTTCTCAAGGAAGGGAGGTGACAATGTACCATACCAAGAATATTTGCACACACAGGATTGAGTTGGGATGATTCCGAGGAGACAAGTCAATTTACTCAGATCCACGGCGACATCTTTCAGCAATTGCACGTGGACCAGAGAAAGTCACTTCTAACTTCGAGAACACATGCCTTGGGACGACACAAGTTAGTGCTAACGAGTTTACAATGCTACGCCCGCTATTCCATATAAATCTCCTCAAACATGGAGGAAAATAAGAGGTAGTTGATGGGCTCAACAACCAACTTATCTAGTTACTCCACGATAGTCGACTCATATGTCACATGAACGGGCATAACATTGTTCAGATTAACACATTCAGGTAGGTCGGTCGAAGTTTGATTTGACGATAGCTCGATTCAATCAACAGATTTGGAGGGTAGCATATCCAAAGAGGAGATACCACCTTGTTTCAACATGAACAGACTAGACATCCCTTTGAGAATGAACTATAACAGATAGGGAATAATTCAGGACATCCAACACGAATTTCTTGGAGAAAGGAGTTGTTCAGAGAACCAGCTTACTCATAAGAGTTGTCCGTGATGTTGAGCTTGGACATGCGACAACCTGGCGATACTTCTGAAAAGACTTACAGAATATCACGTTCCACCGAGATGTTTTGAGTTCGAGAGAGAATCATGCCATCCAAGGCACAACGAGGTGGTCTTGGGAACTTCGGCGTGAACCTAGCTCTTTGACCGAGGAAAGGCACGAGAGAAAACGAAGTGTCGGAGCATCACTTCACCAAGAGGATCATGATATAAAAGAGGGTGACACTCTAGGATGGAACAGAACAAAAGCTAGACAAGGCCCTTATCCTGCAGGTTTGACCTGGTCCGAGAAGTGGACGAGGTACTGGATTTTGTTTCTCCTAACAAGACGAAGTGGAAAGTCTTGACGGATCAACGAAGTGACTTGCATCGGAACACACCAATGCACGGTGAGAACATGATGGTCAAACGGAAGACACGGGTCGAAGAGAAGAGCAAGAGTAACAACATGCTCAGGGAAAACCTCAGATGTTGAAGATGCACCGGTTATTACTCAATTGTGATAACCAGGCCCAAAAAGGAGAGATTCAGCAGAGTCACAAACATAGTTGGAAGACTCGCTAGGAGAATTTCGTCGTACTCCAGATAGTTCCAAGATAGAACCTAGAACAAGGCTAGGGAAGAACTGAAGTGGAGTAGCCAACGAAGGTGCAGTAATTTAAGGTTCAACCATTTACCACACAGACCACAGAAAGGACTTGGGTTGAAGATCAGCTTCATGTGCTACTAGCGAGAGTTAAGTAATCACAACTTAACACACTCAAGTGGGCACAATCCGGGACCTTATGTTCAAGTCCTTGGGTTAAAACCCAAAAGAAAGGATTAAGAGATTAAACTTGATAGGAATACAAGGGTTCGTAACCAACTGAGTTGATAGGAATTTTCGTCGTACTCCAGATGGTTTCTCGGCACATGAAGCTTTGGATTGTAGCGCGGCGGAAGCAACTGGGCACATAACACTAAAGGTAACAGGTGAGAAGTCCAACCCCGAAATCCTAATCATTTGAAGCAACAGGTGAGAAGTAAAACATTTAATTCAAATCGAGGTAAGATGGCTCCGAGATTAGAGGGTAACCAGATAAGGAGTAAAAAGAATCCTAAGATGGTTTTCACAACTCATTTTTAGGTTAAAAATAATTTTCACAAACACTAGACTCAACATCGACCAGTAGAATGGTTTCCTACAGGCAGTACTGCTCTGATACCAACTTGTGGCGCCCCGACCCGACTACTATACAGTGATACTGTGTCTCCGGTTATCCGTTACCACCAGACACACTATCAAAGCATAATAGAGAGATCAAGACTTGTGGAACAACTGGCACATCACAGACTCTACGACACAAAAACATTATAAGCAACTCTTATAATAGAGAAAGATAGCAAATGACAAACAGAGGTCACAGACCCAACATTACAACATGCGGAAGCGAAGTGTGTTGTTCTAAACAACAAGAACCAAATTAGGGCCTAAGAGGCCTGCAAATAAACATCACAGCGCCAGCTGTTCCGGGATGTCCCAAGCTGCCACCTGGGAACCCCAGACTACTCGTCGACGTCCACAAAGAACCCACCTTCGAGGTCGGTGAAGTCCTCTCCTGAAAATAAGCAAACGACGTTGAGTTCGACGAACTCGCAAGATTAAGAGCTAATATATGCTCGATGATTGGCTTTCAAAGGTTTTAGGGCTGTTTTGCATAAAGCTGATTTTATTTATAAAACACAACTCCATGGCATCGACTAATCAGATTATTTTGAAAAGGGGTAAGAAGTAACTCTTTTCTTTGATCACCTTTTTCATGATCAACCACAGTACCTGTTCATCAAAGGCACCTCCCCGAATCACCCTCGAGGAAGCTCACCTTACAATCGTGAAGTGGTACCTCTAGTACCCAGTTTTTAATCATTCCGTTAAAGTTATTCTATGATCAGCGTCCATTCCCAAGTCGTCCGTAACCGTGGACACGGCTTTTCGAAAAGATTAACCCTGCAGGGGTGCACTGTGTTTACCTTCGGTACCGCCCAGCTCATTGCCTACACGTAGCTCTCTTCCGGGGAAAGCCGGCTGAGTGGGAACGGTTACAACCTTTACCTTGTTAAGGACTAACCCAGGATCATCAGTGGGGACAGGGCTGCCAGGATCACACACCCCGCCCTGTGGCCACTCATTTTCCTAAACACCACCATCTTCGTCTCAGTCTTGGCCACCATCTCAACGCACACGCAAATGGAAAGCCAAACTAGAGGACCCTGGCTAGTCCCGCTCAAGTTAGTCGGTCGACGAGGGCTCCATATACCCCACCGAAAGGAAGCGCGCTCAGTCTTGGTTCAGGAGGTCCAGAACTCGCACCTAGGCGACGGGAACGAGACAAAGCACCACCATACCAAAGTGGCCTCTCATCCCCACCTCTAAGCATTTTATTACCTGTCACCACAATTTCTCCACCATCATCTGAACACTTCAATAACCTGTTTCCAACATGAAGTATCCATCGGACGGCTAAGCATTTAACTAAGCATGGCTAAGCATCAACATTGCATAGTTAAGTATTTTAGGCCAACAATACAATCCTGTGGATAGTAGGAGGGAAAACAGGTAATTGGCATCGGAATCTTAATGCAACTATAGGATACTCTAATCCAAGCAAATTGACATTTGGAACCGCATGCAATATTATAGTGGAGAAAATATTTGCGGAAAATAGGATAAGATATGCTCAGAGGGGGGATTACGCTTGCCTTGTTGATATGGAAGGTAGTGAGAACCGTCGAAGAATTGTGGTTGCACCTCAACTCCTCGATCTACCGAAGCACAAACAACACCGGAAAAGAAACAACAATCAACACATGGCATTTGTGCAATGCATACAAAAATGATGATATGACATTTTAATGCAATTAAGAGATCCTAGACATGGTCATCAATTTAAATGAGCGTCCCAAATAATTTGGTATTATTTGGACTACCCTCATATTTATCTTAGTGATTCTAATCCTACTAGAAGCACATTATTGCAAGTGTAAACAAGTATGCATGATGAGGATGATTTTGGGTAGCTCACATTTTTCTGAGCGTTTTGGTATATCGAACACATTTTTCTGATGTGCCGATAAAAAGTTATAATTTTATAAATTACTATCTTAAATAAGTGCTTTTAATTATTTTAGCTTCTTCTTTTAATTCAGTCCGGGTTATAATTTATTTATAACACAGCACATTTACTTACCAAAAATAGGGAGACAAAGAATTTGAGACAGTAGAAGTTTTGGTACTGCATGAATCCGGAAATTCCGGTTTACACTTAACTCGGATTATCCGAGTGCACTGTACACTCCAGAATTTGGCTAAGGACCAAAGTTTTCTTGTACTGGACTTATTCGGAAAATCCGGATTTTTCTTAACCGGAATATCCGATGGTTGGGAAACGCTGGATTTCTGCTAAGGACAGATAACGAAGCGGTACTGGAAGTAATCGGAAAATCCGATTGGTTCAAATTCGGAAAATCCGAAACACTACCCAGAAGCACACTGCTCCGGCGAGCTCACACGGACAAAAATCGAGCTACGGCTTACAATCGAGCGAAAGGCGGGCACGGGGCTGTTCGCGGGCTCACCCTGGTTGCTTGGGAGCACTCGACGGTGGTCGGCGGGGATTCGGACGGCGGCGGCGATGTGCAGCCTCCGGGCTCGATTCCTTTGGTGGAGGAGTAGAGGAAGGCACGACGGAGCGATTCCCCCAGGCGATGGTGCTCGGCGTGGGCTACGGCAGCGGGAAACGGCGGTCAACTGCGGCGGCCATGGCGGCTCGTGGAGAGCAGAGGTGGGGAACGGGAGCGAGGGAAAGGAGCAGGTGGGGCTCGACGGCTTGCTCCTCGTGTAGGGATGAGGTAGAGGAGGGGGGCCCCGACGCGGGCGTGCACGAGGCAGCGCCACGGCGACACGCTGCGCGCGGCTTTGGCGGGAGGAGAGAGACGACTGAAGTTTTACAAAAAGGTCCCTGGCAGTTTTAAAATCATCACGAACGAGTCCTTTCCTGTTCTGGAATTAATTCCAGCAGCTGTATCTGATTTTATTGAGCAACTTCAACACTTCCAAAAATTATGCAAATTTTTGGGGAGGCTCTTTATAATATTATGAAGCTCCCCTAATTTTTCCAGAATATTTGAAACTCATTTGTTAGGAAAATAAAATAAGAAGAACTCACAGACAATTTTGAGTTCCCTCCATTTATTTTATTTTTACCAATCAAAATAGTTTGTCGAAAATATCTTTGGAACTTTTGGAACTTCCTTGACAATATAAGATGTCGAGGTATTTTTGTTTTGCAAGTTTGGAAACTTTCAGGGATTTGAATTTGTGAAGTTGAGTTTGGCATTTGTTTTTAGAAGGTGCCAAACCAAATGTTTTATTTGTTTTAGCAATTTAATTTGAATGCCATGATGCAATGCAACACAAAAGTGGAAAATTTATTCGGGTTTTTAGGTTCTCGAATTCTGGGCTGTTACAACATGTATCCATGCTTGCTTCGTAGGGCAATCGGGTCCTGAATCACTTAGTGCCAATCAAGAGGATTATTGGACTTAGTGGGAGCATATCTTAGATTCATGTTTGATTGAATTAAAGTAGTGCATTAAAATTAGTAATAAACTAGAAGTCTAAATAAACTTGTTTTGTTGTAGAAGATGGATCCCGTTGAATATGTGCATGAAAGATTAGTTGTTAAAATAGTTAACTGTGGGAAGCGTGATCTTTACGGATTGGCTTCACGGGCTGAGAGATAATCTCAGTAGACGTGATTAGGGCATATTCTGGATACAACTATTCCAGAAATAGAAGAAGAACATTCTCCTATGGAAAAAGATGAGTATGAAGTGAGTATGGTTATGCTTGACAGGATGTGTCCTGAGCTTAGCGACAGTTATCCACACTATCGCCCCTTCCGCCTTATGGAAGTTTTGAAATCTCGGTTCATGTACCAATTATGTCTTGCTAAACGACAAACTCAATGGAGAACAGAGATCTTGCAAACTATTGATTGAAAGCTCGATGAGGGAGCACAAGGTTAAGTTCTGCAAAATACTCAGGAATCTTGAGGATATTGGACAACCAATTCCAGGAAATCAAGTTGTTGACACACTTCCAAGATTACTACCATAATTGTACTACGCCTTTGTGGCGTGTTATAAATTGATGGGAGTAGAGAAGATAGTCAAGGAAGTCTTCAAAATGGTCTTATCAGCTGAGTTGGAAATCTATGTGCTTCCTATGATGACAACATCCTTCTTACAAGACCAGTGGCAAGTCCACAAGAGGCATACGAGTTATACACAAGTATTGATATAATCTCAACTCGAATATATTTTGGCATGTGACTACTGAAATTTTTCATGTTGCATGATCGCAATGTGAAAAGGGAAGGAGGCAAGAGATTTAGGAAGGATTGGAGGAAGTGGGGAAAGAAAGGCACTCTATTCGCCATGATCACCACTATGTCTTCAATCCAAGTCAATAAAGAAGATTTGCACTAGAACTTTAAATAAGAGTTATTTTCAGTTCGATCATTATATAATGAATATTTTATATTCTGGAACAAATCATTGTTCGAATTATAAAGTATGTATGGGAATTAAATTTTGTGAATTCAAAGTTTATATCTTCTTTATTGTGATATGTCAATTATTTGTTTGTTAATTCTTTATTGTTTTGATTCAAGTTATTACTTAAAGTTTTGAGTAATAATTAAAGTTGGTTTAATCTTTAATTTGGAGTTATACTTTTCGTTGGTTCTCTTTGAGACTCTTAAATTTATCTCTAAATTAAATGGATAAAACTAAAATCACAAAGTGTCATACACTTGGAGAAATTCGAAATTCACAAAGTGCTAGGCATTTGATGAAAAATCGAAATCCACAAAATGCTAGGCATTTAGTAGACTCGAATTTGGCAAAGTGCTAGGCACTAGTAAATTTCAAGATTTACATAAAGGAGTGGAATCTACCCATTAATTCAATTTTGTTGAAGACTTAATATGAAATTGCATATTAATGAAATAGAGTTAATAAAATTATTGAAGTTTCAATGTTTCATATAATTCAGTGGGAGAGTGTGAGAATCAAAATAAAGAAATCAAAGGAATTTGATTAAAGTTAAAAGAAAGGACTTAATAAAATATTGTAACATTATTGACAAAAGAAAGTTTTCTTAGTCAAAGTTAAAAGAAAGGATTTTGGTAATTCGAAATCATCATGGTAATAAAATCTTTTGCAAGATAAAGATTAAAAGGAAATGTTACAAGGTCTTGTTCGATGTGTTGTGAAATTAGGAAATCCAAATTACCCACTAAAGTAAATAGAATATTTTGTTTGTATTCCAGGGGCCTATATCAATTTTATCTTAGAGTTATTTTGATAGTAAGTTCCATTTTTTCAATTGTGAATTTCAAGTGTGAATTCGAATTGAAAATGAGTTTTGCAAAAGTCTAGAATTGTTATTTTGGCAAGTGTTTTCCACACATAATTCTAAATGCTTGTTGACTTTAGAATTGGAGAAAAGTGTCTTCTCATGAAGAGAGAGTGGAAATCATAATACTAAATGAAGACTGAGAGTCTTTGGGCAAGTGTTAGAATGAGAAGGGTAAACATGCAAATATTTCCATATCATTACTTTGTCCAGGACTACATGTAAGTTATACATGGTTCAAATTAAGTATTAAAACAAAGTCATGTGAGGAATTTGATGATTAAATCACTAGGTGATTGAAATCATTTAAATGTCCAGGAACATGATATAAGCAAAACAATTACAAACAGAATAAAGAACATTCATTAATGACGGCATTTGTCATAAAAGGAGTTGAAGGAAAATTCATGAGACTCCAAGATTCAATCTTGAGAGTAGTTTGGATATGATGTAAAATCATGTGCATGAATATTTCATAAAGAAAGGACAGATATGAATATCTAATATTCATAGAGCTAGTCTTGATTAAAATTGTTTTATCAAGGACGAATAACTAATAGTGAGAAGGTGCAATACTTTTCATATCAATTGCTTGAAGCTGTTATTGAACTAAAAATAGCAATATTATTGCTAAGGATAATTGATTTGGATTATGGATATAATCTAGATAATTATAGTATGAATGTTTGAAGTCAGTCGTATCAATGAGTAAGAATTATATTCTTTTCATTATATAAATCGAAGGGACTTAAAAGACAGTGGGAGCTGATATTATATTTATTCAATTGGGCTAGGACATATTAATAAATATATAAATCTCGTGATTTAAAGAGTTTAAATAAAAGGTCAGAAAATGTCTTATTAAAGTTTTATCTCTAAGATAGAATTTAATAAACATGAGTATGAATGTACTAAAGTGCAATTCTGAAAGGTAATTTCGAATTGTGTCTTAAGTCAAAGAAATTTGTTCAAGAATTCATAGCGTGATATTTGCAAGATACCATGACCTTCGTAGTCCTGGGTGAGCGAATAGAGAGGAATAAGATCAAATCAAATTTAATGTGATTTTGCTTATCTCATTGCTATATATAGTACGTAAAGCCGGAAAGTTTCCAATGTGCTGAATTTCAAAGTTTGGCCGCCGGCGAAAATGAGAAATTCTTAAAAGGATATTCTCATAAGAGTAGTTAATTAAGATTGTAATTAATCCTAAAGGTTTGGTAAAAGAACCTGATGGTAAAATTACAAAAGAAAACAATAAGGTAGATTTTGTAAAGCTTCAAATAGTATATATATGGAGAAGTTACTCATATATGTATTTGTAGTGGAATTATGAAATCAGTTTAATCTGATAAATGCAATTTCAATTGATAAATACTTGGTGTTTTGATTTTATCAAAAACACTTGTACCTTATGTGTGGACTCTATAACAAAGATAGTTTGTCTATCGAGGATAGTTGCATCATTGATGTGAGACGTCATGCTAAGCAAGTTATTGTATGAGTCATTGATACCCGTAGATGTGATAGCCTTCAGTAGCTACCTGCAAGATAAAGTATACGGGGTTAGGTTGAGCCTCCAAGTGCAGATTATGTAGCCAGTGGAAGACGAGTTTTCCCCACGAGGGTGACTCGAGGGTTTAATATCGAACTCTCGGGGAATCAGTAGTGAAAGATCTATCTCCCTATCCTTCTTTTGGTCACCTACAAAACAAGGTTAATTGTTTTGGTCCTCAACCTCACCTGTGGTTGTCAAGCACAAGGTGTAGAATGATATCAAGATAAATATGCAATGCAAACAAGAAATAAATATGCAATGGTGGTGAATGAATGTGCAAGGATGATGATAACAATGATAAATGATATTTTTGGTTTTTTATGATGAATGCAAGATGGAAAAGTGTTTTTTTGTATTTTCGGATTTAATAATGGCAGAAAATGGAAAAGTGATAAAAGTGGTTGGAAAGGTGTTTCTTATGATTAAAAATGGACCGGGGTTCATGGTTTCACAAATGCACTCTCTCTTTTAATGGTGTGGCAGACAATGGACACATAGAGTTGACATATGAGATTGCAACACAAAGTTTGATATCAAGTTACTAATTATATGGGCATCACGTCCTAACATAGAGATCTTTTGGTTATTAATCTCTCTCTTATACTCCACCAAGATGCGAACTAAATCATAACACCTTAGCAATTAAGATA
Source organism: Poa pratensis (assembly GCA_947311845.1). Classification (NCBI taxonomy): domain Eukaryota; kingdom Viridiplantae; phylum Streptophyta; class Magnoliopsida; order Poales; family Poaceae; genus Poa; species Poa pratensis. The sequence continues at coordinate 112,362,519 of CAMZMU010000052.1, forward strand.
AATCAGAGTATAGCTTTAAGTATCATGACATGAAGTGAAAATAAGAACATGCTAGATCTAGTCATAGAGTAGTGGCGATGGTCACACCCACATCTCCGGTAGCATGGTATTTTTGTTTATCCCTAGTGAGGCAACAAAGTAAGGTAAACACCCAAGTGGATCACGATATTTCAGTTGTCAACTTACCGCACTCATCACCCCCCGTTACTCCAACTAATACACACATCACCCCACACACGCCCTCATAAACATGCTTGATCATAACAAGTATATAAGAACGGGGTACATAATATGCATCTATACTCATAACTGAAACAAACATTGCAATCTCAAACATATATTAACTCACAAAAAGATCCACCACATAGGAATTACATATATGACCGTAATCATGTTCAGCAGCTCATACGGTACTAATTAGTGAAGCTCAAAGAGAGGAGAGATACATATGTTAGTTCCACAAACCCATAGTCCAGAGGTGGACTACTCCCTCTTCATGGTGGAGATGGTGGAGATGTCGATGGAGAAGATGGAGACCACGCCGGCAGCGCCCCACCGGAGTTTTCCCCCTCCAATCTGCAGCTCCAGATCTTCGTTTTCGTGTTTCTGTGATATGGCGGCGCTTGTTTTCGAGAACGCAGTGGGACTTCTTTTATAGGCGTTTTTAGGTCAAAACGAAGGCGGTGGAAGAAAGACCGACGGCTGCGGAGCTCCGAGGGCCAAAAGGGTGGGCCCCACGCGGCCAGGTACAGTGGCCGCGTGGGCCACCCCCTTTTTGCCTTGCGGGCTCCGTTTGCTTGATTCCTTCGCTCCTACGTCTTCTTCCTTCCAAAATAATGACCTCTGTATTTTTCCATATTTTTCTGACGACGTTTGGGTCCCTGAAACATAAAAGGAAAAAATAGGGTTTTCTGCCTAAGCAGGGTTAATTCCATAAAAATAGGAAACAATTATTTTATTTCCTAAAATCATTAAATAACAGTGGTATAACCCTTATATGATGCAAATATGATTGGAATATGAGTGATATAGTGCAAAGTTCATGTATGCATTTTATATGCATCAACATCCCCAAGCTTAACCAATACTCGTCCTTGAGTATGAAGGTGATAAAACTAACATGAGCTTTGCAATATAGCACTAACAATGGATATCAAAGATGATTGCTACTGCTACATAGAGTCAAATGATTCATTCTTCAAAGGGGTTGCAATATGCAAATTAGTTTATGAAGTGATATCAAGTATTCAATGCAAGGATGTTCAATGATAGTTCACAAAGTGTAACATTGAAGATAGTAATATGGACCACTTGTATGCATAATGATAAGTAAGAACATACTACATTGGTCATAGAGTGTAGATGAAAATCTGAATATAAAAGGTGGACACTTTGGAAAGATGTATATGTGAGTAGAGGTAAAGCATGCATAAGTTTCATCTAACTTCCAAACTCTTCTACTTAAGTTAATGATTGCAATGTGGAATTCTTGGTGTCAAGCTCTCATTACCCCTATCATAGCATCTTGAATGGTTAAAGTTTAATGTGAAAACAAATATGAGTAGTGTGATTGATAAAGTAAAGGTTAGGTGTCTCATGCCCCTTGAATACAAGTACCTACACCATGATTACTCGACTTAGGAAACAAAGCAAGTTCAAGTTCTATCATTGTAAGTAATAATAGTATTATCAAGAGCGTAAACTGGGGTACCTCTTGTCCCAGGATATGGAACAAGCCCATATCAAAATGACAAGACAAACAAACAAGATGAACAACCTCAACACCCTTTTTATTTACCATTGGAATAGCTTTTTATTATAAGGTGCATCACAGACGGTTCACCATAGCATGTAAGTAAATTTCCACCATGAATGATGCATAGCTTAGATTAGCGGCCCAGGCGTCTCTCTAACCATTTATACAAACTCATTTAAACTACTTTATTTCCACCTCATTTCACCATGATAGGCATCCATAAACAAAAGTACATGATATCAACTAAATGAGATGAAGGAGCATGTTGAAAGCTTTGCATGTGATAGCACATATGGGCAAACTCCCAACATCGGACATTTATCAAGCCACTAGCATCATATTATTAATCACAATGGGTCATATTTTATTTATGCAATAAAAATAAAGCTGTGCATCAAGTTCGTGAGAGCTATATAACCAACTTTTCCCATAACAATCAATAACGTAAACATTTTCAGTCATAGGTATAGATAACACAAATATCATGATATACATACTCAGAATAGCATAAAGCTAATAGGTAGATATGGTGGACTCACTGGAATAACTTTGGTTGAAGGTGTTGGAAACAAGTTTTTGCTTGTTGGAATGTTTGGGCTAGCAAGAGGGAGAAAGTTGACCATCTAGATGTATGCATGAGTGTCCATAGAACTAACTAATCCATGTTAAACAAAGTAAAATAACTTTCAGCATCAAAACATGAATAAGTGATAGCTCTTGATAAAGCATTTGCAAATTATTACTCATAAACAAGCTGATGAATCATGCAACTATATGTATCATTAAAAATCAACTCAAACATCCCTTTTCCCAATATGATAAAAGCATCCAACATATTTCAACCCATATTTCCAGTATCACTTTCTCATATAAATGATAATGTGGTGGTCTCACAAAATAACAAACAAACCAAAAAAAACAAAAAGACGCTCCAAGTTTATGCGATAAAGTGTTTCGATCGAAAAACAGAAGTTAGAGGTGTGCAAACCGAGAGTGCAGGTCCAGTGGGGTTGTCTTCACATCCCCAAGATTATGGTCTTCACCATCCTTGGATAACTCTTGGTGCAAAGATTCAAGATACAAGTTCAAAACATGCATAAAACAAAATGGGACAGAATCTGTCCAGAAAAACAGCAGCAGCAAAACGTATTTTTCTACCCTAGCAAACTTTCCCGAAAAATTCTGCAAAAATTCATGCATACAGAGGATGAAAAGTTGCAACTACATTTCAAATATGAGCTCATTCGGAGTTACATAATAAGAATTAAAAATCATACCGTGCACAGATTCGTGCAGGAATAAAATCTCCGAACGCTATAAGCAACTTTTCAAGACCAAAATGGGTAAAACTTGGCACTTTATTAAAAACTCCAGAAACTAAACTAAAAACAAACTCTCTTGATACAGCAAGAGGACACAAAGAAAATCACACATAAAAATAACCGGGTTGCCTCCCGCAAAGCGCTTTCTTTATAGCCATATAGCTAGGCTTCTTACTTGTTGTTTATTGAAGATGAAGCTCATGAGGGAGCTTGAACTTTGATGTTCCCCTTTCTTGGGAAGTGTTCCATGCACTTCTTGTGTGGGAACTGAAACTTAATGTTCCCTCCTTTGAATCAATGATAGCACCTGTAGTACGAAGAAAAGGTCTTCCAAGAATAATAGGACTAGAGGTTTTATTCCCCATGTCCATGATTAGAAAATCCACAGGCACAAAAGTCATATGTAACTCTACCATAACATCACTTACTTTTCCTAAAGCATGTTTAATGGAATCATCAGCAAGTGCAAGTTCAATAGAGCATTTTTCAAGATTTTTCAATTCAAGTACTTCATATAGTTCTTTAGACATGACAGAGACACTAGATCCTAGATCAAGTATGGCATGATGTGTCTCTTTTCCAATAGTTACTAGTACCTTGGGAATCCACATATCCCCAAGCTTAGGTGGTATCATGGCCTCTTGGTTGTACCTAGCAATTTTCTCTTTCAAGACATGATTAGCAATATAGGAACCAAAGCCAGCTTGATTAGTGTTGATGGAAGGATCACTTGCAAACTTTTGTAAGATAGAGATTAGTTCATGCAAGCTACAATTTTCTAAGTCAAGCAAAGGATCCTTGACTTCACTAAGCATTTTAACTTCCTCAACTTCTCTCTCTTTCATTACCCCAATAGATTCTTTAGCAACTCTCTCTTGCTCATGAATGTGTTCCCAAGACCTATTGATAACTTCTTGGCAATACTTAATTGTTTCCTCATGTTTTTGGGCTGTAATGATACTCTTTAATGATGAACTTCCTTAGCAAGCTGATCTACCCTTTCAAACAAAGCATCTTGTTTTTCAAACTTAGAGATAAATTCCTTATTAAGCTCTTTTGGTAGATATAAAAGATCTAATGGTGTTTTCCAAATCACTAGAAACATTACCACTAGTAGCATATTTATTTGGCACATATGGGGGTTTGTTATAAGAGTTGTAATTGTTGTTCCCATACCCATTGTTACCATAGTTCCTAATGAAGTTGACATCAATATTTTCAGAATTATTACCAACTAGTTCTTGCAAAGGAACATTTTCACACTAGGTTTATTAAGCAAAGCAAGAATAGTATCCATCTTAGATGACAAATCATTAGTTTCCTCAATAGAATTCACTTTCTTAGTAGGATTGGGTGCCCTATCAGTATGCCATTGACTATAGTTTTGCAAAATGCTTTCCAATATATTTTTAGCTTCAACTATAGTTTTACTCATAAAAGCACCTCCAGCAGCAGAATCAAGTATGTTTCTAGACATGTAGTTTAAACCATTGTAGAAAGAGTGTAATATGGTCCATTCATTAACCCCATGTGATGGACAAGTTCGAAGCATAAGTTTAATCCTATCCCAAGCCATAGCAACATGTTCATTTTCATTTTGCCTAAAAGAAAGGATGTTGTTTCTATTTTGCAAAATTTTAACAGGAGGATAGTATTTCTTAATAAAAGCTTCTTTAAGATCATCCCATGAATTAATACTACCGGATGGCAATGAATGCAACCATTCTTTAGCTTTCCCTCTAAGTGAAAAAGGAAATAGCTTCAATTTTAGGATATCACTTTCAACATTCTTAAACTTTTGCATGTCACATATTTCAACAAAATCATGAAGATGCATAGAGGCATCCTCCATAGCACTACCACCAAATTGTTCCCTAGTTATCAAGTTTAACAAACTAGGACTCACTTCATAGCTATCAGCTTTAATCTCAGGTGTGGCAATAGCTCTAGAGATGAATTGATCATTAGGAGTGTTTGTGTAGTCACACAATTTAGTTCTTTCTCCCATTTTAGCAAGTTTTTTTTGTATTTTTTTAATTTTATATGCAAAACTGAAAATAAAACGTGTCTCACAAATGCAAACCGAATTACAAAAGCAAGACAATGCAATGACAATGACAAAACAAATAATTTTGCTTTGAAGGTAAAGATGGATAAGATGATGCTCACGTAGGTGCAACCTCCCCAAGCTTAGGTGTTAGCACAAGTTGGTGATGTTGACTTTGTTGTGATGAATCCGCGCTAGAAAACAGGACTAGTGCAGGAGCTTCCTTGGATAAATCTTTTCAGCTATGATTCCCCGGCAACGGCGCCAGAAAACAGTCTTGATACCCGTAGATGTGATAGCCTTCAGTAGCTACCTGCAAGATAAGTATACGGGGTTAGGTTGAGCCTCCAAGTGCAGAGTATGTAGTAAGTGGAAGACGTGTTTTCCCCACGGGGTGACTCGAGGGTTTAATATCGAACTCTCGGGGAATCAGTAGTGAAAGATCTATCTCCTATCCTTCTTTTGGTCACCTACAAAACAAGGTTAATTGTTTTGGTCCTCAACCTCACCTGTGGTTGTCAAGCACAAGGTGTAGAATGATATCAAGATAAATATGCAATGCAAACAAGAAATAAATATGCAATGGTGGTGAATGAATGTGCAAGGATGATGATAACAATGATAAATGATATTTTTGGGTTTTTTATGATGAATGCAAGATGGAAAAGTGTTTTTGTATTTTCGGATTTAATAATGGCAGAAAATGGAAAAGTATAAAAGTGGTTGGAAAGGTGTTTCTTATGATTAAAAATGGACCGGGGTTCATGGTTTCACAAATGCACTCTCTCTTTTAATGGTGTGGCAGACAATGGACACATAGAGTTGACATATGAGATTGCAACACAAAGTTTGATATCAAGTTACTAATTATATGGGCATCACGTCCTAACATAGAGATCTTTTGGTTATTAATCTCTCTTTATACTCCACCAAGATGCGAACTAAATCATAACACCTTAGCAATTAAGATAAATCAGAGTATAGCTTTAAGTATCATGACATGAAGTGAAAATAAGAACATGCTAGATCTAGTCATAGAGTAGTGGCGATGGTCACACCCACATCTCCGGTAGCATGGTATTTTTGTTTATCCCTAGTGAGGCAACAAAGTAAGGTAAACACCCAAGTGGATCGCGATATTTCAGTTGTCAACTTACCGCACTCACCACCCCCCGTTACTCCAACTAATGCACACATCACCCCACACACGCCCTCATAAACATGCTTGATCATAACAAGTATATAAGAACGGGGTACATAATATGCATCTATACTCATAACTGAAACAAACATTGCAATCTCAAACATATATTAACTCACAAAAGATCCACCACATAGGAATTACATATATGACCGTAATCATGTTCAGCAGCTCATACGGTACTAATTAGTGAAGCTCAAAGAGAGGAGAGATACATATGTTACTTCCACAAACCCATAGTCCAGAGGTGGACTACTCCCTCTTCATGGTGGAGATGGTGGAGATGTCGATGGAGAAGATGGAGACCACGCCGGCAGCGCCCCGCCGGAGTTTTCCCCCTCCAATCTGCAGCTCCAGATCTTCGTTTTCGTGTTTCTGTGATATGGCGGCGCTTGTTTTCGAGAACGCCGTGGGACTTCTTTTATAGGCGTTTTTAGGTCAAGACGAAGGCGGTGGAAGAAAGATCGACGGCTGCGGAGCTCCGAGGGCCAAAAGGGTGGGCCCCACGCGGCCAGGTACAGTGGTCGCATGGGCCACCCCTTTTTGCCTTGCGGGCTCCGTTTGCTTGATTCCTTTGCTCCTACGTATTCTTCCTTCCAAAATAATGACCTCTGTATTTTTCCATATTTTTTGACGACGTTTGGGTCCCTGAAACATAAAAGGAAAAATAGGGTTTTCTGCCTGCGCAGGGTTAATTCCATAAAAATAGGAAACAATTATTTTATTTCCTAAAATCATTAAATAACAGTGGTATAACCCTTATATGATGCAAATATGATTGGAATATGAGTGATATAGTGCAAAGTTCATGTATGCATTTTACATGCATCAGTCATTACTCAGGTGAGGTTTCGAAAGATGGTATGTTAATATCAACCGGGTATTATTAATGCTACTACGGAACCGGAAAGCCTATATCCAATTCCTAATAAATCCGACTTACATAGTGATGTCTACGCACGCTTCTATTCTTGTAGACAGTGTTGGGCCTCCAAGTGCAGAGGTTTGTAGAACAGCAGCAAGTTTCCCTTAAGTGAATAACCCAAGGTTTATCGAACTCAGGGAGGTATAGGTCAAAGATATCCCTCTCAAGCAACCCTGCAATTAAGATACAAGAAGTCTCTTGTGTCCCCAACACACCTAATACACTTGTCAGATGTATAGGTGCACTAGTTCGGCGAAGAGATAGTTAAATGCAAGTAATATGGATGATTATGAGTGGTAATTGCAATCTGAAATAAAAATGGCAGCAAGAAAACTTGAGCCAAAATGAGAGCAAACGGTGTTTCAATGCTTGGAAATAAGGCCTAGGGATCAAACTTTCACTAGTGGACACTCTCAAAAATAATAATATAATTGAATACATAGATATTTCCTCTTCACTGTGCTACTCTGAATTATTCTCATGTTGGATAACAATTCATTGTGTAGAGCTACAAAAGCACACCTTAAAGTAGCATTCCACATCTAGGGGACCCCAATGTCACTAAGAGCGCCCCAAAATAGTACTAGACAAACACCACAATTTCATAGAGACATCCAACACAAATAATAGCTCATGATAAATATTCATGTAAACTTTAGCCTAAGAGTCACACACTGTGCACACACTGTCAACTTCGCACCATGGGACAAAGGTGACTCCGGAGTTTACATTAATAAAACCACTCAAGTAGCATAATTCATAAGATAACAAAGAGTAACATCCATGGATCCAACTAGATTACAAAGCTCATGATCACATAAAGATCACACCATGGGAGAGAGAGATGAACCACATAGCTACCGGTATGAGCCCTCAGCCTCAGTGGAAACTACTCACACATGGTCATGGTGAGCACACTTGATGAAGAGGTTGATGAAGATGGTGCTGGTCTTAACAGTGGTGTCGATGGAGACTCCGGAGGGGAGATGGAGGAGTCCTCCGGAGGTGATTCCGGCGGAGTTCCCCCCTCCGATCTTCTCCGACGGCAGCCTTCTGTCTCCTGTTTCTTGGTTTTCTGTTTCTCTGCCGCCGCCTCGCGGAACTCCTCGGGGGGCTATCTTTATAGTCGGTTTTAGGTTAAGACGAAGCCACGGAGACAAAAACGGACGGCATCAGAGCCACGAGGGGGAAAAGAGGTGGGCCCACGCGGCCAGATTCCCAGCCTGTTGGGCTTCTGGTCTTCAATTTAAGCCCATCACGCTCGTCTCGAAAATTCTGAACCGTGCTCTCTGACCTTGCCCTTTTTGGAGTCCCGAAGCTCCCGAAAAGTCCAAAACACTAAAAAAGACGTTTTCTGATTGTGCAGGGTTAATCCCATAAAAATATGAAACATACCAAATATTCCCAAAATCATTATAAAACATTGATATAACCCTTATATGATACAAATATGATTGGAATATAAATAATATAGTGAAAAGTTCATGTATGCATTTTACATGCATCACATAGTCAAGTTTGGCATGTGAGGAGATAAACAAGTTTATGAACTTTGGTTGGATCAAAGTTAAGGACACAGTTTCAGAAGCGCATGCAAAAGCATGAGTGGCACCTTAGTTCCATTTGGTGTCATGTCATCATGCTAACTAGAATCATTATTGTTTCTAGTGCAAGTGGGAGACTGTTGGAGATATGCCCTAGAGACAATAATAATTAAGTTTATTATTTATCTCCATGTTTATTATTAATGTTTGTATCTTTATGCTACAACTGTATTGGGTACTTGTATAGCAAATACAACGTATGTGATGCGTGTAAACTAAACAAGTTTAAAGAACAAGGTGGTTGATTTGATGGATGAAAGTTTAATGTAACAAATCAAGAATGTAAAAGTGTCCCAATCCTCTTCAATGCAAGAGGACAAGACAAATGTTTTCTCTTATATGAACAATGGACATGGGTTCATGGGTTCACTTAATCCTCTCTCTCTCTCATCTACGGTGATTATCATGTTATAGGTAAAGTACACATAATTGTCATGTTTTAATGGTAGCTTTTTATGACGGCTATATGTCCTAAAACACATAGTTGAAATAGGTACTCATTTGTGTTGCTAGGTCACCCTCGTAAGGCTAGCGTGGTTGCTGTCACTCCCACATCATACTCTTCCTTTTTACCCCCAGATAAAGAATGTTGGGCGGTACCGTGTCACTCAATACCTATGCCGTGTCACATCAGCCATCCCGTACCCACATACATCATACTTCTAAAGAACAATATTCTATCAAAGTATGACAAGTCATAAAAGTTCCAACACAACAGTAAATGCATAACAAATCATCTCATACCACAATATCCACCATAAGAATTACATAGATGACCGTAATCATGTTCAGCAGCTCATACGATACTAATTAGTGAAGCTCAAAGAGAGGAGAGATACATAAGTTACCACCACAAACCCACAGTCCAGAGGGTGGACTACTCCCCCTTCATCATGGAGACGGTGGGGAAGTCGTTGGAGAAGGTGGAGACCACCCCGGCAGCGCCCCGCCGGAGTTTTCCCCCTCCAATCTGCAGCTCCAGATCTCTGTTTTCGTGTTTCTGTCTTGTGGCGGCGCCCCTTCCAGAGAACGTCGGGGGACCTTTTTTATAGGCGTTTTTAGGTCAGGACTAGGTCGGTGGAGCAAAGATTGACGGCAGTGAAGCCCCGAGGCCCAAGATGGTGGGCCCCACGTGGCCAGGTACAGTGGCCGCGTGGGCCACCCTCTTTTGGCCTTCCGGCCTCCGTTTGCTTGCTTCCTTCGCTCCCAAGTCTTCCTCCTTCCAAAATATTGACGCCTGTATTTTTCCAGGTCATTTGGACGTCGTTTAGGTCCCTGAAACATAAAAGGAAATAAATAGGGTTTTCTGCCTGCGCAGGGTTAATTCCATAAAAATAGGAAACAATTATTTTAATTCCTAAAATCATTAAATAACAGTGGTATAGCCCTTATATGATGCAAATATGATTGGAATATAAGTGATATAGTGCAAAGTTCATGTATGCATTTTGCATCAGCACCGCCAAGTGGTTTTGAAACCTGTGGTGTTAGATGTACTCACTTATTATTTCAGATTTATTTATTTATACTAAACTTGTTTACTTAATATATTGTGTTGCATAAAGTCTTAAAAATATTTTATAGTATAGTTAACAAAATCAAACACATAAAGTATTCTCTAATAATGTTTATCATTGAAAATACACTATACCAAAAGCGCAGTGTTTAGTTAAAGTTATCTTAGTTTTATCTTCCAAATTTGTTAGATGATGCGCTTAAAGAAATTTATGTTCAATTTGAAAACTTAGACCTACAAAATACAATTTCAAGACTTCATGGATTAATCCGTGCTACTTAGAGGTTCTATAGTGTATTTTATATATTGAGTAGCACTCATAAATATTTGGAAATACCTCTAGGCATAGTTACTGTTTGAAATATAATAAGGGAGGTTTCTGGAGTGAACAATCATCTAACTTAAGTGAAGACAAATAGAAATTTAGAGTTCTATGAATGGTGTAGAATCTTATGTCCTTGAATTGTTGGCATATGTAGTTCATTTGTAGTCAAATATGTAAATATTTGTATGTACCATTAGTGTCCAGAATATATTAACGTAGGTTAGTTAAATGAAGTACATAGAAGCTAGAGTTGTAGTTCTGTGTGAATGACAAGGCCTTGAATTGTTACATTGCTCGTTCACTCTCAGTCGAATATTGTGTACTTTGTGGTAGCGAAGATCAATTATCATGCTTGTAACTTATCCGCTCATATTTAAATATTTGTTTTAAAACACATGTAGAATTAATGTGCAACACATATATAGATTGTAGAATTGCTATCATCGTTTTCTTGATTTTTCTTTAAATATGCATACCTTCCTCAGTTCAACAAACAAATAACAAGGACATCACCCTCTCAAACCTACATGACATAAAAGTAAGTTTCTCTTTAGTAGTCAATGAATTAACGTGCAACACATATAGATCGTAGAATTGCTTCTTGTACATTATTGTTTTTAATTGTTGTAAGAAGTGTTTTCGAACCAAAATGATTGTGCGTGTGTATGTGGGTGTGGGAGAGAGCAGGGACGGAGCCAGGAGTTGAGCTTAAGGGGGGCGGAGCTAGACTGATTAGTCCTGTGATCTTCATGAGGGGGGCTAAACTAACTAAAACATCATAGACAAGGAGTAGATATGGCTATTTTCCTTAAGATAATCATGGCCATAGGGGGGGCGTAGCCCCTGCTCGTCCCCCCTTGTCTCCGTGCCTGGGAGAGAGGGTATCTTGAGACCTATTGATCGAGGCAACAGCAGAAATCACATTTTTGGTGTTTCAGGAAGAGGTGAATGTATGCGCATGTGTGTGAGCGTCCGCGTTTGTTCTAAAAAAATATCATTCATGTTTAATTGGCCAACGAGGCAGTAAGTTAAACCTACCTGAGTCTGATCACGTGATGACTTCTCAGTCTTCTTGGGGAAGCCCTATTTGGCAATTAGCTTCTATATATACTTACATGATACTACCAATGGAAACTGAAACCGCCACTGTTTTACTGTCGAGTGAAGGATGGAATTCAGCAACATAGCCATGCACATGGCTGCTCTGCTCGCAGCTCGCAGCTTGGGAAATTCGGCCAGAACATGGCGGGCTTTATTAAAAACGAAACAACGCGAATGTCTAGTACTCCATTCATAGAGGATTTGATTACCGCAGTCTGGTGTGGGGCAAGAATCAAGACGAACCAAAAATGGAGATGCGGGGGATCGAACCCCGTGCCTCTCGCATGCAAAGCGAGCGCTCTACCATTTGAGCTACATCCCATTGACGTTTTGTTTTCTTCACGCAAGTTTATACCGATATGCTTAATCGCGCTGCGTGTAGGCTGAAGTGCTGAACAGGCTACAACTAATACGGGACTGGAAAGGCTTAGGAGGAAAGATTGGGTCGTACTGTAGGAGTAGGAGAAAAGGGCCGTATTCTCCAATCAATAGGTTGAGTGCCAACCGGAAAACAGCCCACGAGAATGATCTGGTGGATCAGTGGAAGGCCGTGCCCATGGATGCTTTTGAAGCGGCAAAAGCATTGCCTTTTATTGATATAGGAGGAGCAAATATGGGTGCCCATGGATGCTGTGGATTGCATATTTTTATGGGCCTGAAGTAGTCTTCATACGTCTATGGTTCTGCTCGGGCCTTGACAGAGGCACAATGCTCTGTCCTTTTCCTTCTTTTCTGAGGAGTGTTTTCCTTTCGTTTCAGTTTTTTCAAGTGTTTAATGTAATGTTCGTTGAAGGTTCGTTCGATTTCATTGGACATGGACAGACAGAGTTTGCCCATTTCCTACTTTGCCTACAGTAGCAACTACAACGGCCTCCCAGTATGTACTGAACATGTTGCTGAAGGACATGGTCATGTTGTATACTGAATGTGCTGGGCCCTCCTTAGTGTAGAAGTGATTTGGTTGCATCGATAGTTTGCATTGATCGTGTACATGGTACATACATAGGTACAAGGGTGGACCGGGTCTAGTCTCCCAGGAAATACAGGGGGGAGAGAGACGCTACAGGTACACATACAAAACCCTAGCCTATACACGTATAAACATGTTCAACACCCCCCCGCAGTCGAAGCGTCGCCGGTGACGCAAAGACTGGACCGAAAGCCTTCAAAAGTCGAGGTAGGAAGGCCCTTCGTCATCACGTCGGCGAACTGCTGATCGGTGGGTACATGCAAAACTCGAACACGGCCAAGGGCGACATGCTCCCGAACGCCGTGTCAGCGTGAGATACTGAAGAGCACCAACGATGGAGCGATAAAAGGGAGCGTCGGATGCCGGGGAGCCCTCGACGGCGGACACCTTTGCCTTCGTATCGACAGGCGTGGAAGCAGGTTTGCAGTTAAGCATGCCTGCTCGCTCCAGAAGCTCGTGCGCATACTTCTGCTGATGCAGAAAGAAGCCTGTGTCGCGGCGAACTACCTCGATGCCGAGGAAGTAGTGGAGAGCCCCCAAGTCCTTGAGGGCGAACTCAGTGCTGAGCCGAGCGGTAATCTGCTGCAGTAGTGCGGGCGAGGAAGCAGTCAGGATGATAGCGTCGACGTACAGGAGAAGATAGGCCGTGGCGGCTCCCTGGTGATACACGAACAGGGAGGCATCGGACCGGGTGGACCGGAACCCCTGCTGCTGAAGGAAGCCCGCAATCCGCTGGTACCAAGCGCGAGGCGCCTGCTTTAACCCGTAAAGAGAACGGGAGAGCATGCACACATGGTCCGGAAAGGCGGTGTTGACGAAACCAGTAGGCTGCTGACAGAACACCTGCTCGGCAAGATGTCCATGCAAGAAGGCATTGGAGACATCGAGCTGGTGAACTGGCCAGGCGCGAGAAGCAGCGAGCTGAAGAACGGCGCGAATCGTGCCCGGTTTGACAACCGGGGCGAAGGTGTCGGTGAAGTCCACACCGGCGCGCTGCCGGAAACCGCGCACCACCCAGCGCCTTGTAGCGCTCAAGAGAACCATCAGGGCGAGTCTTGTGGCGAAAGACCCACTTGCCAGTGATAACATTGGCATGAGGAGGTCGCGGGACAAGCTGCCACGTGCGGTTACGCTGCAGGGCGTCGAACTCCTCTCGCATGGCGGCAAGCCGGTTACGTGGAAGGCGCGGGCGCAGCCGGGGCCACGGCGCTGCTGGAAGGCGCAGCCGAGGCCGGGGCCGAGGGGTGTGGCCCGCCATGTGTGGTGGCAGGGACGAGCCGCAGCGGAGAGAGCGCCGATGGTGAAGATACCTACTGAAATGGGAACACCAGCTCATCAAAGTAAACGTGCCGCGATGTGTACACACGATGGGACACGGGATCATAGCACCGGTAACCTTTGGTGTTAGAGGGTAGCCGAGAAAAATACAAGGGACCGACCGCGGAGCGAGTTTATGAGGGGTGGTGGACGCGGTACTAGGATAACAGAGACACCCGAAAATACGTAGACCATCATAGGATGGGGGTACACCTAAGAGGAGCTGATGAGGGGCATAGTTCCAGCGGGGACGACATGGGCGGATGTTAAGAAGGAGGGTGGCGGTGGCAAGAGCATCCTGCCAAAACCTAGGGGGCACGTTGGAGTGAAAGAGCAACGTGCGGACACAATCGTTAAGAGTGCGAATGACGCGCTCAGCGCGGCCATTTTGCTGGGACGTGTAAGGGCATGTGAGGCGAAAGATGGTGCCGTGAGATGCAAGGAGGTGGCGGACGGCAGCGTTGTCGAAGTCTTTACCGTTGTCAGTTTGAAGCGCAAGGATAGGACGACCAAACTGAGTGGCAACGTAGGAATAAAAATTGGTGAGGGTGGCGAGAACATCGGACTTGCGACGTAAGGGAAACGTCCATACATAATGGGAAAAATCATCCAATATCACCAAATAGTAAGTATAACCCGTGTTGCTAGCAACCGGGGACGTCCAAACATCACTATGCAATAACTGAAACGGAAAAGTGGAAATAGTCGTAGACTCGCTAAACGGAAGACGAACGTGCTTGCCGAGACGGCATGCCTCACAAGTGTGGTGTTCAGCTTTATTACATGAGAATGAAAAACTCTGAAGAATCTGACGTAAGACGGTGGAGTTGGGATGACCAAGACGAGCATGCCAGAGATCGACACTTGCGGTGAAGGTGGCTGGACGGGTGGTAGTGGCGCTGGAGGAATGCACTGGGTAGAGCTCGTCGGGGCTATCACATCGGTGGAGAACCATACGTATGCGAGCGTCCTTCACAGAAAAACCAACAGCGTCAAATTCAACAGTAATGGGATTCTCACGAGTAAGGCGACGAACGGAAACGAGGTTTGTGACTAAATTAGGAGAGACAAGAACATTAGACATGGTAATAGGAGTAGAAGTGGATGGAAAAGACCTATGACCGACATGTGTAATGGGTAAGGAGGAACCGTTTCCGACGGTGATACGAGTAGAAGTATGAACAGGAGTGGAAGACGTAAGGTTACCGGGATGAGATGTCATATGAGCAGTGGCGCCCGTGTCCATGTGCCAGTCACCGCCGCCACCGTAGTTGCTAGGGGACGGCGCCGAGTGCAGCGCGGCGAGAAGGGCGGGATCCCACGGAGGCTGCACCTGGGGCGGGTAGTGCCCGCCATAGGGCAGCGCGGCGTCGTAGCCACCCGCGGCCGGCGGTGCATGGAAGGCCGGGTAAGGCGCGGCAGGGGGCGCAGCGCCGGGCGCAGTGGCATGCCCGGCGAGGTACGCCTGGTGGCTCGACGGTGTGAGACCCGAAGAGGCTCGGTGCGGGTGCCCTAGGCACCGGCATGGAGTATGCATGGACAAGACCCGTCCATGGGTTGGCGCCGTAGGTCCATGGCGGGGTGGGCTGGTGCGGACGTGGCGCCCCCCGGACGGCTGGCCGCCCTCGAGCGCCTGCTGCTGCTGCGGCTTGCGGCCCCCGCAACGGTTGCCACGGCGTCCACCTTACTGCTGCGGCTGCTGTTGGGGGCAGCGGTAGGTGCGGGTAGAACCCGGCGGAGGGGGCTGCTGCTGTGGCCTCGGTGCAGGCAGGGCGGGAGGAGGCGGTGCTCCACGGGAGGTGCCGGCGGCGAGGGCCTGATGCTGCACACGCTTCTTCACCCCTTTCATCCGGCGCTCCTCCAGCTTCAGGTATGCGACTGTGAGATCCTGGCTCAGGGCTTAATAGGATTGATAGAATACTCATATCAACAAGTTGTAACTTCTTTTCCGGAAGCTCATCTGGAAGGAACTCCGAGGTTAAGCGTGCTTGGCCCGGAGCACTCCAAGGATGGGTGACCGACCGGAACTGATTCCCGGGTGCGCACGAGTGAGGACAAAGTGCGCAGAAAAGACTAGTGTTGATCTGTGGGGCCAGTCTGGAGATCCTAGAGAGCTGCCAGGGGTGACAGGCCCGGCCCGGGGTGGCCGGGGTGTTACAGCGACGAACTTGGGGAAGGAAGGATCTTGTATCAAGGTGAGGTTGCCGGCGGCATTGCCGAAGTCCTCATTGAGGCCGGCGGTGAGCGTGCTGAGGAGAAGTTCGTCGTCGATCTCGGTGCCGATATCACGCAGCTCATCGGCCAACTGCTTGAGGCGGCGGCAGTACTCATCAATGGACTTATCGTCCTGATGGCAGTCAAAAAATTCTTGCTGCAGGAAGACGCGGCGCTGGAGCTTGTTGTCGGTGAAGAGACCATTGAGCTTGATCCATACAGCGCGTGCATCATCGCCGTCGCTGACGACGGTGTGAAACAGGTCCTTCGAGATGGTGGTGAACAACCAGCGAATGAGCGTGGCGTCGATCGTGGTCCACTCGGGGTCGGCCTGCATGGCGCGGGAGTCGACGGAGCCGTCGATGTGATCCACGAGGTTCTCCTTGCGGAAGAGAAGCGAGAAGTACGTCTTCCAGGCGTAGTACGAGGAGTTGGTGGCGTCGAGGGTCATGGGAACACGCTCCCGGATGTTGATGTCGCGGATGATGGCGGGATCAGGGCCGGCGAACGGTTGGTGCGCGAGGAGGCAACGGACATGGTGGCGACGCGAAGAAGAGAGGGGGCGGCGGCGCGAGAGGAGGAAGGCGCGGCGGCTGGGAGAGGGCAGCGACGCGGCGTGGGGCGGCGGCGGCGTGAAGCGGCGGCGGCCCGAGGCGGCGGCGGCTAGGGTAGGCGGAAGCGAATTAGGTTAAGATCGATAGATATCTGATACCATGTAGAAGTGATTTGGTTGCATCGATAGTTTGCATTGATCGTGTATATGGTACATATATAGGTACAAGGGTGGACCGGGTCTAGTCTCCCAGGAAATACAGGGGGAGAGAGACGCTACAGGTACACATACAAAACCCTAGCCTATACACGTATAAACATGTTCAACACTTAGGATCAGTTTTGCCAATTTTGCAGCCATGCTCCATCTGTTTAGTCACTCCAATTGTTAGTAGCTACGTTCCCAGATTAGATTACTCTCTTTTGGCCTTCCCAGAAATTATCCATAGTTTACAGAATCGCACCAGCACGTACATTTCCGGCCAGATCCTAACAAGTCCTCCACAAGACGAAATGGCAAGGAGATTTGGCCCTCCTGCTCACATCATAAAACCACAGCCAACCACTAAACCGGCAAGGAGATTTGGCGTCAAGCCATCTTGACAAACCATGATTGGAGAGCAAGAGAGAGAGACACGTTCGTATGTCCCGGGTTCCACCACACTCCCGATTTCCGGGTGACCACAGCACCCTGCCGGAGCCGGAGACAGCAGCCGCCGTCACGCACGGTCCCTCCACTACGACCGCGCCATAATGCGCCACCACTACAGGCAACGGCGACGCCGGCATCCCCACGACAGCGCCGGCAACGTTAATTAGACTTTTATGCTCGCTTAACGTCAAGAGTTGAACCCACAAATAATATGTTTGAAACACATGGTATATATGCTGACCAAAGCTCTATTTAAACTTTACATGTGAAACGACTTATTCCATCGCACACCTCCATTAACGAGCTTCGGTGCTGCAATATTGGCAATGATTCGATTTCGAACACTAAGAAAAATTACTTATATCTACATACGTATAACAGTATAAAGAGCACGAGTTTGTGGAATTTTGTTACTCTGAAGAAACACACTAATTTTAATTTAACGGACGGTGAATTAACTTAGACCATTGTAATGTTTACTTTGCCCAAATAAATGATTGGGTTTAAGGATGGCAATGGGTAGGGTATGTGGCGGGTAGACCAATACCATACCCATACCCGCGTAGTCAATGGGTACAAAATCCTGCCCATATCCGTACCCGCGGGTATAAAACTTTACCCGTACCCATAGCCGGCGGATACCCATACCCATTGGGTACCCGATGGGTAGATCAAATAATAAAAAGTTACTCAAATATTACATTCATGGTAATTTTTTTGATAAAAGAAAAACATTTATCTCAACTTAATAACATATATTTGATTATGTGACAATTATGTTAACTCAAATTAATTGTTGATGACAACTTCACATAGATTCATAAACTCATGATAATGAATATTAGACCTCCACGGGTAAGGTATATAAACGGGCAAGATATGGGTATACCCACGGTACAAGGTTATACCCGTATCCTACCCACGACTTAAACGGGTAGGGTACGGGTAGTACCCATGGGTATAAAATTGTACCCATACCCTACGCATGCGGGTACGGTATCCGCGGATACCCGTACCCATGGGTAAAATTGCCATCCTTAATTGGGTTTGATTTCCTATAATGCCCAGTTAAAATTCATTACGTAATGTTAATCTAATCCCCCACTTGTCTCTCGGAATTCAGCGAGCGCTCTTCCGATAGAGCAAGATTTAGGAAAGGGGAAGAATCAAAAATATGAAACCATACGTACGTGAAGACGCGTTCTGTTGCTCTGAGTCGTTCCAGAGACCCATTTAGGGTTCCTCTCCCCTCTCCAGCGACGTCACTGGTATGCTTGGTCTTCGGTTGCTTTAGGGCCTTGGAGGCGTGGCGGATCAAGGCCTCTCGCCGACGGGAGGGTTTATGTCCTTTGTTTAGGTTTTTTCAGTGTCTTCTTCGAGATGTTGACACGACGGCTACATTATGAAGTCAGAGCAAGGTCTTCCCGTCCTATCCTCGCTCGGGTGGTGCGCCTAGCGCTAGCGGAGGGCGCGTGGAGGCGTGTGTCCAGCGGATCTCCTGGGATCCAGTTCGTTTTCGTGTTCGTTCATGTGGTTGCAGGTTTGGCTCTTTCGATCTACGGTTCTCATCATTGGCGATGTCTACTGCTCTGGTGCGTTGGTCCCTCGGAGTCTTAGCACGACGACTTCCCGTCTGTCTACTAGAATAAGCTTTAACTGACTCTGGTTAGAGAGCGGTGAGAACAGCAACTCGCCTTTGGCTCGTTTCTGTGTTTGCAGTCGTCGCTAGGTAGTCCGTAGACCTATTTGTCATTTTTGTTACTTGTAGAATCCTTTGTACTTTTGTTGATGATCAATAGATTGGTTGGTGTTTTCGCGAAAAGAAAAGTTCATCAAGTAACGTAATACCTATGTTTTATTTATGATGAACAATAGTAACAACATTAAAACAATTAATAATAGACTAATAGTACACTGAGAGATATGGATAAAAGAATTATGTTTGTGACATGACTTTAAATTTTGTTTATGGAATGTCGACTTCAATTGTGTAACGAATTATTGTAATTCAGATATCTTTTCACTATTTTGAACACCGAGTCATCTCATTTGGCCGACTTGAATTTTGCGTTGAAAGGTTGATTCACTTACCCAATTTTTTCGGTCCAAAAAAGATGACGTCTTCACTTAGGGGCAAGAAAACAGGAGCCGCTTGACAACATAATCTTATATAAAGTTCACCTAGGTGCACATCTAGATGAGCTTGTATTTTCTTTGTAACTCTTAAATTGAATAGGAACCGAAAAAATGCAATTGTCTATTAACAACCCCTCTCAGCCGACCATACCAAACCTTCCTACCTATAATTTCCATTTTATTCATTTATACTAAAATTCTTTATTTAATTTACAGTGTTGCATAAAATCTTAATATATTTATAGTGTAGTTCAGAAATCAAACACATAAACTATTGTTAAATAATGTCTTTAGTTGAAAATACACTACCACAAATTATGTAGCGAAATGTTTAATTCTGGTTATCTTAGTTTTTTCTTCAAAATTTGTTGATATCGCCTACAGAAATGTATGTTTAATTACAAACCTTAGGTCTAAGAAACAAAATACAATTTTCATTACTCCAACAATTACTTAGAGGTTGTACTATATATTTTTATGTATCAAGCTTAGTGTTCTTAAACTCTCAGGAAATATCTCTAGGCATCTAAAGTGTTAGAACCTATTTTAATGGAGGTTTCTAGAGTTTATATCTATCTAGCTCAAGAGAATATAAATAGAAATCTAGAGTTATATGAATAGTGTAACATGACTATGTCTTTTGAATTGTGGTATTTCTAAGGAAGCATTGTTTTTGTTAACAGATGTAGATGCCCCATTATGAAAAATGAATTTTAAATGCATTTAAAAATACCAAATTTCCTAAATAAATTTGTGGGTGTACAACGAGACATTTTAGGTTCTCACACAAAGTTCCGTGAAAAAGATATTTTTATAGTTGTGTAAGAAGACAAAATATGTCTTTTCACGAGTCATTTTTTTTTTGGCTTCTTTCATAGGCCACAAAAATGTCTTTTTTCGTGAAACTTGTGTGCGGACATAAAATGTCCGTATGTACACTCAAAATTTCCGTTTGCATTTTTTAATTTTTGACATTTTGAAATGTAGTTTCTTTCGTAGTGGTTGCATCTACACCTATGAGGCAAAACAAATTTCTTAATATCGGTTTCATTTCTAGTAGTAGAATTAATGCGCAACAAATAGAACTGCCATCAACGTTTTATTGATTTGTTTTAGAGTATGCATGCCTTTTTGAATTCAATAAACAAATAACAACGTTCCCAAATTACGTTCTTTTTCGCCTTCTCATAAATCATCCATAGTTTACAGAATCGCACTACTAAATTACGGGTCAAATCCTCAAAACAACTCCACAGGACGAAATGGTTCGGCCCCTCCTGCTCACACCATGACACGCACAGCAGCCGCCGTCCATCACGCACGGGACCGTGCCATAATGCGCCACCACTGCAGGCAAGGCAACGGCGACTCCGGTATGGTATCCCCCACGACAGCGAGACACACTCGAGAGCACGGAGACGATGACGATGCATCCATCAGGTCAGGGAGGATTAACTGAACTCGTGACGGAGAATCTGTAGGTAGGGTTACATGTGGACCTGGCTAGAACCTTCTGATCCTCTCGATATATATGTGACGTTGTCTCTTTTGGATCCGTCATGGAGTACGTACACTAGTACATATCCTTGTGCGGCAACAGACGTAGGAGCTGCGTGTGCCGCTTTGCATCGCATCATGGTGGTCCGTTCGTCGCCCATATTTCTCAGGCCCTATGTTAGCGATGTACTGTAGGATGACAATCAATCATGTATTCCTGCCGCGTGTGTCTCCCGCCCCAAAATCATCAGCCCAAACCTCCGTTCTGCCCTTCCGCAAAGGCCGCACACTCTGAAAGAAAGGACTCTTCTTATCTGCTGCGTTCGATGATCCACCACGCATATGTACATCAGTGCATGGACCACACAAGAATTCTACGGAATACTACCACAGAACGCTCGGTGGCCACGGCGGCGTCACGTTCTCTTTTTCTAAAACGAAACGGAGAACTTTTGCCTCATTTTATTAAAAAGATTAGAAAAGAATTGACCGATTAATTAACGGGAAACCTGACTAAAACCTTTACAAACGCTCTCACAAACCGTCATGGAACACGACCGATTCGAGAACACACTCAGCCACCCTGGCTGGCAACACGAACATCACACACACCACTAAAAACAAGGACAACCGTCGAGGTTGTACACCAGCGGCATCGTCATCACTTCTCCCGAGCAAGCGACTCCGACTTCGCCAAAAAAAACAACCACCAAAGAAAGCCTCACCGCAGCGGCAGCAAGAAGTACACGCCGGCCTATGCCAAACAAATGGCTTATCGCACGGGGACAAGCAGCACCGATTTTGAAGACGGGCTTCAAAGAGAAGATATGCAAGACCTGCGCCGAAGAAGCTCTTCGCACCGGACCACCCCTGCAGGTCATCGTAACGCTGCCCATATGAAGGCTTGAAGACATAGCAGCTCCGACTTGACAATCTGGGAAGTCCAACATGAAGGCTCGGACACGTCGTAGCAGAGCCGACTAACAAGGTCTTGCCGCGACCAGATCACCAGACCATCGCAAGCGCGAAAGGAAGCAAGCTTTTCAAGGCGACGCCCCAAAGGAGGAAAGCGTCGTCGTGGACGGCGCTCGTCACCCGACACTCGGGTATAGATTTTCATCTGAAAAGCTTTTCACGTTCTCTTCTTATTCATTCACTCACTGTTTCGTAGGCGCACAATTTATTCAATAAGAATTAAGCAATCATAAAACGACGATAACATCGAGATTTGTTAAAAATAACAAGTTCTAGCGAAATCGCCTACTCCTTGGGGCATTGATATGTGTTCTCCTCTCACTAACCGTAATACCTGGCAGTTATAAACACCGGCACAAGCCACAGGTTCCACCTGGCAGATAGAACATGCCTCCAAGAGTACACATACTCTTCGACACCTATTACAAGTAACTCTAAACTCTACACGCACATAATATTTTTTTAAAACATATAATTATATTCAGATAACGGGGAAGATCTCATCCCACGAGAACAATCGCACGTCGTTTAGGTTGTAGTGAGAATGGGATTGCAAGTCCGTTCAAAAAAAAGAATGGGATCGCAAGAGCGCCGCCGCAAGCAAGCGTGGACGCGAGGAAGACGGTTCACGCCGCACGCACGCAAGCGCGGGGTCGTGACGATTGACGGGGGTGACAAGGAAGGCTCTCTCTTTTTCAAAGAACAAGTTGGGTTCCTCATAGCTGGACCCATCGACTAGCCGTCAGCTTTGTGCCCTGTGTGGATCGACAGAGGATAAGCAAAGCTGAGGGAGGAAGTCATCGCACGGGATTCGGATGATATGATAATCCGTCAAGATAGAATCCTCTGCTCACCCTGTGCGTCACGATTCCAACGGGATGGAAACTGTATGCACTATTATTAGTGGCCGTTTTCAGTTGCTGCTGAGGTCACTGGGTTAGTTACCCGCAGCCGTCGGAGGACCCCGGTTTGGTGGAGCCACGGAGGCTCTGTCCGCCCTTGGCGACAACAGTGACGTGGCCGACTGTATGATCGAGATCGGCTCAACACTGCGTGCGTGGGGATTCCGGCCAGGTTCACCTTTGTTCCTGACCCGGCCTGCGCCCCTCGTGTCCCCTCAGCTTCAGAAAAAGTCTAATTTAAACATTGAATTCATAGAGCTCACCTAAAACGAACGTCGAACTTTCAATCCCCGAAATCAGCACACTAAACTTGTAAATCCCGATCAATCTCAACCCTAGATCTGTTTGGCACACCGGGAAGCAACAATCCCAACCGAGATAATTGTCTAGTCTCACTGACAATACGGGCCTACCTGTCATATTCATCTTCATCCCCAACCTCTCTAAAATTTTCCAATCTTTAACTCCCAACCGCGAGCGCAGCGACCACCTCGAATGGCAAGCCGGCCACCACACACCGCATCGGAAGCGGCTGCCGCGACGGTGGTTAGTCGATCCGTCCTGTTGAGCCTGCTACCACCGCGCGCGCCGGAAGCCATGGTCGCATGCGTATATACCATCAGCTCGTCAGAGTGGACGGACAAGTTCTAGCACACACGCGTGGTACCACCCGACGGCGACGACCTAGTATTTGGCACGCGAGTCCCGGCCAAGCAGGGAGGCAAGCAACGGCGGTCGACAGGCTGCCGAGACTGCTAGTCCTGCTCTTGCGACTCCAGTTGCTGCGGTCCTTGAGCTGCATACCCCACCGTTCTCGTGTAGACCCTGCCGGCAGGGGCGCGGGGGGCAAGGTGTTCGCCGAGATGGTGCACGCCCATGACCAGCGAAGAGATGCGAGCCTAAGATGTTCGTCGTCGTCACCTGCAAGGAAATGCTCCCAGATGCGTCATGCGTGCCTGCGTGCCTAGTGCCCGTTTCCTTCCTCCATGGATGATTGGAGGTCGCCTGCTCCCAGATGCGTGCATGCGTGACCGTTGCTCCGTTTCTCCGGCGACGAAGGAGCTAGTTCCTCCGAGATATGACAAATATGGATCCTCATGTGCGTTCAAGTCAATAATCCCGGTTTGACCTGCCACGTGAGCAAAATTTTAAATCAAATGGTTTCAAGGTTTAAAATAGACCGGGATCCATGAGTTCGGTGTGCTGATTTCAGGATTGAAAGTTGGAGGTTTAATTCAGCTACAGCCTATAAGTTTAATGTTTGATTTGAACTTTTTCCCTCAGCTTCTCAAGCTCGTATTCTCGTGCTGCCGGTATGATGGGAGTCAATGGTCTCGTAACACGCAAGCTTGATACAGCACCTGGAATTGTAGTCATCACTCACTGATGCGGTACCTAGATACAGTACTATTTCTCACCGGGAAAAGAAATTAAGGCTATCGCTGAACTTGTATATGTCGTTCGGCTGCGGCCTGACACATAATCCCAAGGTTAACTGACAGGGGAAAGTATCTGTCTGAAGCATTGTCCGCGGATTCACCTTTCTATCTTCCACACAGGTTGCCAACCAGGCACTCCGTCGACGGTATCGTAGCAGCAGCGACTAAGGTGAAGGTACGGTGCAAAATAAGCGCGGGGGGGGGGGGGGGGGGGGGGGGGGGGGGGGGG
>CAMZMU010000052.1:112407185-112483611 GCA_947311845.1 Poa pratensis
CCCACTCACCGCCGTCGTCTGCAGATCCTCCGAAAAGATTTGGGCCATAGGATAGCTCCGTCTCGGCCGCAACTTGACGGATCTGGCCGCATTCCGCCGCCACCTCCGCCTCCGTAGCCGTCGATCTTCCCCGGCTTCTCCTCCGAGACCATGGTTTCCTGGGAAAAGGAGGACTCGGTTGGCTTCTACCCGCTATACGAGGAGAGCACCTCATCTGATACCGGTATGTACGAGCTTGTACCCACAATTTGTGTTTTTCTCAAAGTTGTGCATTGTGAGTGTAGGAATTGAGTTGTATTTTGTTAAAATGTAGGATTGACAAGCGTGTGGTTCCAATATCCGTGGTGTGATATCCGAGTTGAACGATTCCCTCCGAGGGAAGATGCTCATTTTGGAGGATTTGAACTTCACAATTAAGGAAAAAGAGAAGATTGAACACAATTTGGAGGAGGTTCAACGTGCAAACCGGAAGTTGGAGGAGAAATTGATTAAGGTTGAAGAAGAGAAGATGATTCTACAAGATAAGAAGATGACATATGATTCTGCAAGATAAGAAGATGATTCTACAAGATAAGAAGGTAGCGGACGTTGCCGACAAGTACAAGCGCAAGAAGGAGAAATGTCTAACAATGTCGAAGAACTTCAAAAAATATGTCGTAAAGAAGGAGCATCTTAACTATGCATTGGGAGCTATAGTTATATTAGTATAATTATTATTGCTATACGCTAGTTCTTCATGCACTAGATAGAGCTTGTATAATGCAAAACGAAGCAATGCATGAGTTGCATGGGCTGCATGTAATTGGGGGGAAGAATATGAGGAGTATGGTTGTAGAGCACTACTTTTCGGGTTGTCCGGTCAGTGTCCGCGGACGCGTCCGGACGCGTCCGCGGACACTATGGGGGGGCGGATTGGGGGTTGTGACTGGAGATGCTCTTAGCCAAACAAATACCAGAGAAAATAGAAATAATTTTATCAGGCAATAAGATAGAGAGTTATCATCAAGAGGATTAATCAATAAATTTGTGCATAATATACAAGGACTATCAACACAAACATGTAGATTACTTTTGTGCTATATGTGTTTAAATCCATAGATAACTCATTGCACCGAGGCAGAGATGAAATATCATTAACAATAAGCTCACTATCATCATTGCAACATTTATCACTACTCACCGTTGCATTAATTTGTGGCTTGCCACATATAGTTGAAGCACACAAAGTTGTGAACTCATCACGAACCGGAGGTGGAGGGAGAACAATCATCTCCACATTTTTTGGACGCATCATATTTATGTTGAAGCTTGGTTCAAAACTCAAGGGCATCCCAAAAAGGGAAGAACGCCATAGCAACTACATTTCTTAAAGCTTTGAAAATCATTTTAAAAACTAGAGTATCTAGATAAGAATTTTCTCATCCTCTAAAGATAATCTTTTGCAATCCTTTGAGGAGAAATACCCATATATAAATTTGCTCTATATTTGGGTCAATGACCTTACAAAATCGAATTGTAAGCATGTGAATTCTCCAAATTCCATAATGTGTCATCGAAAATTTAAAAGACGGTGAAGCCTAATAAGGATAGAACCTAGTATGATACCAATTGAAAGGACATGGATGTCGCCTAGAGGGGGTGGCCTCAATACACCATTAAATTATTACAATTAAGGCTTGAATAAATTTGAATTAAACCAGCGTTTAATTTATCAAGAATGAAACATAAATAAGCTAAGTTTACTAGGTGCACCGACAAATTATGCTAAGCAAGATGAACAACTATGTGATAGCAAGATATATAACTTCAATCTCGATGGCTATCACAAAGTAAATTGCATAAGTAGGAAGCTCATGTATAGAAATACTGATTCACTTGGAGATGATGATTTATTCTGAAATTCACGTCCCAATGGAAGCTAATAGCCGTCAATGGCATACTGTAATCTCCATCATGCATCCACCAATGTGGAGTGCCACGATCCACTATGAGACACTTGCGGGTGGTAACCAAACCCGTACAATGATGAGGCACACATAATTGGAGGCTCCCACCAAATTCTAGCGGCACCCGAACCCACAAGAATCACAACATTAAGGCACACTCCCCAACTCAATCGGAGGCTCCCAACTATCCCGCGAGTTATCAAACTACAGATCAACAAGGATCGTTTAAGGCACTCCAAGTACCCAAGAGTAACAGGCTTCTCAACTTCAACTTTCACCACCGTGGATAACTCAAACTGATGCAACCGATGCAATGGGCAAGAACACAAGAAATTCTCAAATAATTCACTCTTAAATCCCACAAAATCAATTAATGCTTACGAAGGGATAAGAAAGGAATAACAAATAAGAACTCAACATATGAAACTCCAAC
Organism: Poa pratensis; assembly: GCA_947311845.1. Lineage (NCBI taxonomy): Eukaryota > Viridiplantae > Streptophyta > Magnoliopsida > Poales > Poaceae > Poa > Poa pratensis. The sequence goes on from CAMZMU010000052.1 coordinate 112,409,565, forward strand.
ATATAAACGCTTCTCTTCACTTAGAGGAGAGACGATGGATTGCTAGAATAGTAGATCTAGATCACATCCCTCTTTTCCCTCAAGAAGGAGCAAGAATCATTGAACGGATTGATAGATAAGCAAGCTTTAGAGGGTCAACAATAAAATTTAAAAACGCTGCTCAAAAGATGAGAACCATTGGGGAAGAAGGCCCCCTTAAATAGGTCCCAAAAAAATCCAACCGTTATACTTAAAACGTGTACAAGGTCGATACTACCGGACTTTAACCGGTACTAACGGTTAGACATCATCATTGAGTCAACTACCAGGTTAAAAATACTTTTAAATAGGAGCAAAAAATGTTACCCGAAATAGAAAGTACGGTTGGTACTACCGCCCCCCTGTAAAACTACAGAAACACTAACACCAAAACGGGAATATCTTTCGTATACAAACTCAGTTTTTGATGTTTTCGGTCTCGTTGGAATCACCATAATGAGATGTACAAGATCATGCGGAGAAATATCATAGTTCAACAAGGAAAGATAAAACCAAATGTTGAAATGTAAATCCTCTCTATAAAAGAAAAACCGACAAAAACTCTATTGCCGAAAACTTAACATTTTTTTCATACGAAATCCATTTTCGGTGAACTTGAGCTTGTCATGAAGATGACGATATGCACCAAAACTCAACATGAAGTAAATCCAACTGAGAAACAACAAAAATGATGATGTCAAGTACACAAAGGTTTGAGCTCTCTCTAACTCATACGCTAAAAGCTCAACCGAGAGTCCCTCTTGATAGTATGGTATCTATTGTATAACCCCGCCTCCCAACTAGTACCATGATATAGATAAAATATAAACCCTATCAACATCATACCTTTTCCTTGCACATTATTCCACTTGAGCTAGATGATGTCGACCTTGATCTCTTGAAGTGGACCATCCTTTTTTATTGCGTTTTGCTTGGTGAAGACTCACACGTTGCTCCCCTATACTACGCTGTGGGAGAGTCTCTCTAAGGCACATCTTCACTTACCATTAACTCCAAATGGGCGGCACTGATTTCTTCGAGATGTTTCTCTTGAACTTGCAATTCTCAAACTTGATGGCGACCACCACTTGACGCCAGCCTACATGGGATATATGAAATCTTCCTTTTAATGCAAGCAAATGCAAAGATGCCTAACCCCACATAGATATATATACCATAGACATATATTATGGGTTGATTCACAAAGATATATTGACACTTGCTTACCATAGCACAAGATCACATGATCTCACAAGGTACATCTTCTAGCTTTGTGTGTTGATCAATATCTTGATCAACCTTGTATCTTTTCTTCTCTCTTCGTTATGATGATGTCTTGAAGATAAACACGAATAATCACATGATAAGCTTCTTCAAGGCATTCTTGCAATATGCTTAACTCTTTCATGACAAATATTAGGATAACCCCTCGAATAACACTCTGGTCATGACATACTCTTCTTCTTGATCATACCAAAAAAATCTACACAACACGATGATCTTGATGCCAAATACTCCAATATATCAATATCTTTATGGCATGAGCCTTTAATCCAACATATTGAAGTTCAAGAATTACATGTGGACAAACACTACAAGTATAAGTCAATTAAATCGTTACTACATAGGAATTTTCATTAATTACCAAAACCACGCATGGGTGTCCATTATACTTGGGCATTTCTCGAGCCGGCCGGGCTCGGACCGGGCCTAAAAAAGCCCGATGCAGAAAAACCCAGACCCGACCGGCCCGACACGACTCCTGCTGAATTTACGTTTCCGCTAAGCCCGAGCCCGGCCCAACCTGTGTATCGGCCCGATATTTAGGCCCAAGCTCGGCCCAATGTGCAAGCCCGGCCCGGCCCGAGATTTCCAGGTCGGGTCACGTCGGGCTGTCCGGGCGGGGCTAACCATGACCAGGCATAGTGTCCATGCCTTTTCAGATTGGCTTCATTGCTCATAGTCCTAATGCACCCGGAGCTTCTCCTAGACCAAAATGAGCAAGAAAACCTACTCCGAAGGTGCCAGGTTACTTCAGTGCAAGTGGTATTGAGAATATGTGAGCTGAAGAATTGAAAACCTACTGACATGCATGATGTCCTACTGTACCACATGTGTTCAGTTGTATCAATAACATGTTGTTTCTACTATTGAATATGTTGTGTTGCTCTGTATTTTGTGGTAACTAGCTATGTGTGAACTTTATGTAATATTGTCATGTGCCTTGTGTAATTTGAATCTTTGTATGAAGTTGAACCTATATATGGCGTTGAGACTAAAATATTTGCTTCCTAAGATTATATTCATTGCTCTATTATAAACTGGTGGTTTCCTATCACATTGGATCTGAAAATTGGTGTTTTTTTCAACAAAAAAAAAATCTGAAGATCATGTTGTGCCCAGAAAATTTCCCAGAATTCATAAATTTGCAAAATCATGGTCGTATCGATCTGAATATGTTGGGAAAACCTTTGTATATATAAGTTCATAATGCATACATAACAAAGTATTCATACTAAACATTCATATCAAAATCCACTATTTTGGCGTGATAGTGGTTGCACCACCGTTGAGAACCAGGGTATAAGGCTAACCAACAAGAAACCATATCACCAACCCCATAAGGAGGTCTTCCCAGCTCTAAAGCACATGTCACTATTTGCCGGATTAATTTAGCAAAAGGACATTTTGAAACAGTAGAGGATCCACCGATTCATCATGTCCACAAAAATGGCACTGCTTATTTTGAGTCCACCCTCTTCGAGCTAGGTTATCGTTTGTGAAGATATTATGTATAAGCATTAACTACAATAAAACCTTGATTTTCAGTGGAATTCTTCACATGAATTTTTGTGGGAAAGCTCTATCAGCTATCAATTGTTCATAGATCCTTCACTTTTTCACTTCCAGTGTTTCCTATAGTCCAACTCACTCTATCAGATTCATCAGTCAATTGGCACCCTTTCACTTTATCTACCAACTGTCCAAATTGAGTTTCCAGACCCCCCCCCCCCCCACACACACACTGCTTGTGAATATGAGTGAGTGTAAGCCATGTGACTTCACCCTACCAACTTTCACCTCCTTTTTAAATGACATTTTGAACAACTTGGGGAATTGCTCATCAAGGGGTGAATTATTTACCCAAGAATCCACCCAAAAGAGAGTTTTCTCTCCATTATTTTTAACTTTTATAGCGTATTGTTGGACGATATCATTGACCTTCATCAAACCCTGTTAAAAGTGTGAGCATCAGGACCTGCTGTTGCTGGAGAGAGATTTTCTATTGAGCTATTTTCTCTTTAGCCATTGTTGACAGGTCCTTTGAGTTCTCATGTTTCCATAACCACTTGCACATCAAATTAATTTCCTTTTTTTTGTAGATCTAGCACATCAAGTCACGCGTAGGTTCGGAGGTCAACTTGAGTCCAGGGTACAAGGCTAACCAACCAGAAACCATATCACCAGCCCCATAAGGAGGTCTTCCCACCTCTAAAGCACATGCCACAATTTGGCGGATAAATTTAGCCAAAGGTCATTCTGAAACAACCGATTCATCATGTCCACAAAAATGGCAATGCTTATTTGAGTCCACCCTCTTCGAGCTAGGTTATCGTTTGTGAAGATACTATCTATTAGCATCAACCACAAGAAAACCTTGATTTTCAGTAGAATTTCACATGAATATTTGTTGGAAAGCTCTATCAGCTATCAATTGTTCATATAGATCCTTTACTTTTTCACTTCCAGTGTTTCCTATAGTCCAACTCACTCTATCAGATTCATGAGTCAATTGGCACCCTTTCACTATATAATCAACTGTCCATATTGAGTTGTCAACCCCCCCCCCCCCCCCCCCCCACACACACACACACACATACACACACATACTGCTTTTGAATATGGGTGAGTGTAAGCCATGTGACTTCACCATACCAACTTTCACCTCCTTCTCAAATGGCATATTGAACAACTTGGGGAATTCTTCATCAAGGGGTGAATTATTTACCCAAGAATCCACCCAAAAGAGAGGTTTCTCTCCATTATTTAATTTTTTTATAACGTATTGTTGGAAGATAGCATTGACCTTCACCAAACCCTTAAAGAGGGTATGCAGGAGTGGCTAGTTCTCATGTAATTTTTTGACGGAAAGACATTGCTTCCATCTGTAAATATCCCCATTTATAAATATAAAAAATATATGAAATACGGGCTTTCCCTACAGTTTTTCCGTCAAGAAACCTTCACCAAACCTTGCTAAAAGTGTGAGCAGTCAGGACCTGCTGTTGCTGGAGATAGAACTTTACTTTTGAGCTATTTCCTCTTTAGCCATTGTTGCCAGCTCCCCTTTGAGTTCTCATGTTTCCATAACCACTTGACATCAAATTAATTTTCATTTTCTATAGATCTAGCACACCAAGTCGTGCCGTAAGTTCGGAGATCAAATTGTGAGATAGTTTCGTGTACGGGCCAGTGTGGCATTAGTTTTGCCTAGGGGTCATATTTGACAAAATGTAAAAAGAGATTACAAAAGATTCTTACGAAAACTAACAAAGTTAAAACAATTATCCTGAAAATTTTGCAGGAACAACCCCATATAAAGAAAAAAACTAGTTAGCCGTTGGGAATACCTACACACTGATACTATCACTATCAGCCATCGCCCAAAACCAGCGTCTCCGCTCATTGACAGAAGATGAGAAAGACCTCCATTATCGCAAGAATGGGTGAAAACACCGTCGCCATATCGATGTGACATGTCAGTCGGGATCTTACCCATGCCTTACTGGTTCTAGATCCACCGCCTCCCATCATCGAAGTCGAGAGATCACTTAAGATTCGGCATCCACAGACCACCTTACCTGATTTAAGGTCCCCATCTTTAAACGCACGTCGACAACGCCACAACCAAAGGAGACAACATTGCAACAAAGGGGGCAGAGCAAGATGAAAAAACACATCCCATGAAGTTGTCGTCGACGCCTCACCGACACCATCCATGAACCATAACGCCGACGATCTAATGGATTGACAAGCATACGATACTAACAACTCCAAGGCATCACTGGTATGAGAGTAGAGTTGAGATATATTTATTCGTCTGGATGCTACTCCCACCACCCAACAACACACCATGAAATACTATTCCTAACCCTAACTAACAAGTCGGAACAGAGGAATGGCCCCTTCCCTCCTGCCGCCGGAGCGGCGAGCAGAGGAAGAGAGGGACTGGCTGGGTCAAGATTGAGGAACGCGACCGGCTGGGTCCCTGCAACCGCGCGCCCTCTCCCTGTCCGTCTCGGACCAAGCCCTCCTCGTCCGATTTCCTTCGCGAGTCGGGGAACAGCCTCCCATCGGAGGCGCCCAGTACTTGCACCTATATAGCTCCACGCGTGGCGAACCCAGGACGACGCGAAACAAACAGACGGAAACCCGAGCAGGAAAACAAGTGGAGGAGCATAGCAGCAAGAAGCTAGGGCGAGAGCCGAGAGACGAGAGGTTTCTTGCGATTTCGCTGGTCGACTTCGATCGGCGAAGACAGTTTGTTCCGACTCGGTGAGGCGATGGGGGTCAGAGAGCCGGTGGCGATGGAGATACCGCTGGAGGACGGCGCGGCGGCGAGGGTGCCGCTGCCGGGGATCAGGAGGAGGTTGCTCGAGGGGAGGACCGCCGGCGGGGGAAGCCCAGCGAGCGCCGAGGAAATCGAGGCCAGACTCAGAGGCGGAACAACGGAAGCATGCAGAACTTCTTTCAAGAAAGCTGGCGAGGTGCTGGAGAAACTTTGTGAAGTCGCGGAAGACAACGCTTGCCTTGGTTCAAGCTTACGATGCCTTGGGAATCAATGGAAAATCTGTCAAGGCAATGTCATTTGAGGAGTTAGCTACGTCGATGGAATCTCCCGCGGCTCTTGAGGCCACCAAAGCATTGCTTCACCGTCTGGAGAAGCGGTTGATTCTCTGTCAGTCAGCAACCGCGGAAAATATTGACCATCTTCTGAAACGCCTTGTGGCTCCGAAGAGAAAGGCACCTGCGAGTAGAACAAGGGCTGCAGCCAAAAGGCCAGCAAGGAGTTCTCAAACAAGCAGGTCGTCTAGGTACTCACTGAGAGTGGTACTCTGTGCTTATATGGTTCTGGCTCATCCTGATGCTGTTTTAAGTGGACAAGGTGAACAAGAGATGCTACTCACGGAGTCTGCGGCACAGTTTATCAGCGAATATGAGCTGTTGGTAAAGACAGTACTTGCCGGTGCTCAGTTATCTAGCCGCCAGATGTCTTCTGATGTTACTGGGAGTAAATTCAGAACTCAGCTGGTTAACTTTGACAAAGCGTGGTGCGCATATCTTTACCGCTTTGTGGCGTGGAAAGTGAAAGATGCAAGGTCATTGGAGGGTGATCTTGTTAGGGCTGCATGTAAGCTTGAGCTATCAATGATGCAAACATGCAAGACAACAGCGGATGGGCAGTCACAGAACCTTACCCACGATATGAAGGCCATTCAGAAGCAGGTTACTGACGACCAAAAACTCCTCGGAGAGAAGGTTCAGAATCTGAGTGGTGACGCAGGCATTGAGCGTATGAACTCTGCTCTGTCAGATATGAGGTCGAAATTTTTCGAAGCAAAGGAGAATGGAAGTCCCTTGGCAACACCTGTTGCTAACGTATCCACTCCTCTGAGTATTAATCCTTCTGGGCAGCTCCCACCTGCCGATGTTAATGTGAAGTCCAAGACAGATGCAGAAGGATCAAGGTCTGTTGTCCGGTCGTTGTATGGAGCTTCTTCATCAAGCGGTACATCACCAGTGAATCTGCCAACAGGGAATGAGCAAATGGTGAATGAGATGCTTCATGAGAACCGTGGTGCATTTGCTGTCAACTCTGATGATGCTAGTTCGACTGAGAAGGATTTCCAAGCCAGAGTGAGAGAAACAATGGAAAAGGCTTTCTGGGATGTGGTTATTGACTCACTGAAAGGCGACAAACCTGACTACAGCAAACTGATCAACCTGGTAAAGGAAGTGAGGGATTCGTTGCACGACTTGGCTCCCAAGGGTGGAAAGAGGAAATCTTGGATAACATCGACATTGACATTTTGTCTCAGGTAAATATCTCATGCTAAATAAATATTTGTCAGTTAAGTTTGTCGTCAGCTTGCTTGTTTATTTTAAACTCATGAAATTTGACATAATTTCCCTTTCAAAATGAAGGTACTTGAGTCAGGTTCCCAGGACACCCAATACCTCGGGCAAATAATGCACTACTCCCTCGATATGGTTCAAAAACTATCTGCTGCTGCAAAGGAGGATGACATGAAGAAAAGTCATGACAAATTATTGAGCGAGTTGGCTGCTAGTGCTGAAGTTGATGATAATGGTGTCAGCTCATTTGTTATTGCTGTCATCAAGGGCCTGCGTTTCACTCTGGAGGAAATAAAGGTACGTTTGGCGTTTAGGCGTACAATTAACTGAATTTTTTTGTGTGATCAAGAATCCTTACATTTTTTCGTAAAAACAGGAACTGCAAGCAGAAGTGAGCAAGGCACGTATCCGGCTTATGAAACCAATGATAAGAGGCTCTGCTGGAGTGGAGTACCTGCAGAAGGCATTCGGCGATCGCTACAGTCCTCCTGCCAATGCATCAGCTTCCCTCCCTGTTACTGTGGAATGGGTTTCAGCATCACAGAACATGATGGATGCAGAATGGAGTGAACATGTGGGCTCTCTTTCAGTTCTGCCAGCAGCGGATCATGTAAGTCTCTATAGTGCACTATCGTAACTTCAGCAGCATAGCAGCATTTAGTTGTTATCTGGTTACTCACGCTAACTAAATTTAATCTTTGGTGGCAGGCTCAGCCCTTGTTACAGTGCTCCGAGCTGGCCATGGAGCTCAAGGAGGACGAACTGCTTCATTGTCTGCAGCAGATAATTCAGGTTTACCGGAGTGCAAAGGAGAAAAGGTTGATAAGCTCGTGAGGATCGGCTTGTTGCAGCTTATTGGGGGTATGGAGGGCTTGCAACTGCAGTCAACTCCTGAGAGCTTCCATCTCAACTTAATGAGATTGAGGGCCATCCAGGGGCAATTCCAAGAGGTGATCGTGATGGCAACAAGGTAAACTTTTTGATACTTCTGTTTTTATCCTAGTCTGCAGGAATGGCTGAAAATCTGAGATATGTAATAACTGAATTTACTGTTTGTGCAGCATGCTCGTCTTGCGCCAAGTCTTGATGAGTGAGAACTCTAAGATCACTCCTCTTGAGCTGGAGAACGTCATCTCAGAGCTCTTCTGCACCCTGGTGAAGCTGCTGCACAAGTCCCACGAGGCGGGCACTGAAGAGATCGTTGAAGCGATGATGAGCTCGTCGGCCTCAGCTGGCCCCTCGTGGGACGCCAAGATCCAGAGCAGGAGGCAGACAATAACCCGGGTGCTCCTCAAGAGCCTCCACACTGAGGACGTGGTCTTCAAGAAGGTCTCCCGGGCGGTCCATTGTGCCTTCCGCAGCATCGTCCTCGGCGGCAACGGCGCCAAGGGTCAGAAACTGGCTGATGCCGCGCTGCGCCGCGTCGGTGCTGGTAAACTCGTCGACCGGGTGGTGAAGGCCGGCGAAGTGCTGATCAGGGTGGCGACGGTCTCGGAGAAGGTCCACGGCCCGTGGTACAATGCACTTGTTGACTGAATGTTAATACTCTGGTGGTTTCTGTGACTGTGAATACGCACGGTGGGGTGTAAACTGTTGTACATCGATTTATATAGGTTTGCTTAGTGGTAGCAGGTTAGTCCAGGGTGTTGAGGAATTCTTGGTGCAGGGCGAATATGGATGTCCCTGCACTGGGGTTTAGTCGGGATTCAGAGGTGCGCAATTGCACATCTGGCGTCCTGTGTTATCTGGATGATCGTTGTAATATAACTCAATAATTTTATTAATTACTGTCTATGCTGTAAATACTTGGTAGTTTCTTTGAGCAAATCAAATATCTATGCTGTAAATACTTCCTTTGTTTTGAGCGGTGGGAGTTATAATCTGAATCACTTAAATTGTGATGAAAATAGGGAGGAACGGACCTGTTATGTCTGACGGTCGTCTTTTTTTTTTTTGCGGGTAAAATATGACGGCTGTCTTTTTCATCATCTTGCCATGACAGCGCATTGTAAGAATATGTCATGATCTCGAATGTTTATGTACTACGAAAAATAATATCTTTGCCGTGCTATCAAGAAAACCTAGCTCCCGTTGTTGGTCTCGGATGTTGCCTACACAAACATCTACTTTTATTTGTAGGCTGTCTTTATATTTATAAATTCTGACAAGCGTAATATTTCGCGGAATACAGGTCGTCTCGGAGCTGGTGCTGGTCAGTCCAACACAAACGTCGATGCCACTGCTGCCAACTCGACGTCAGCGGCATATGGTGAGAGCAAGCGCAACGGGATCTTGTGCGGTCTTAAGGCGTGTGTCGGCAATGGCGGGGAGCTGTATAGGTGTTACTGCTGCGTGAGGCATGGCGAGACGTGTTTGCCGTCAGAGGATGACTGCGTGTTCAATTGCATAAGCACTACCTATAATTTTTACCATGTCGTTCTATGTTGGTGTGTACTACATTATTTTCTGTAGGAATATCGGCAGGGATAGATTCAGTGTTTTACGGTAAGGTTTCAGCCCACCACCGGCTGAGAAGAACATCAGAATAAACAACATTTGATAAGCCGCCCACCTCAGTTTTTATTCATTTAGGCGGTAACAGTCTGGTGATACAAACTGGGATAGTATTAAGCGTAGCTAGAATCCAGTACACCATCGATCAAATGCTGACCCTCGAAAGCACAAATCAACCAGTTAGCAGGAAGCATAACTTTTTTTGACAGTTGTAGGAACAACAACTTAACTGATGAAGCAAGTACTGCAGTTGTGAAAGGACACTGAGATCGAATCCATGAAATAAAAACTGGATTTGTTTTCTATGATTTTCAGGTTTCTAACTAGCTTCTACTGATACCATCTCCATTTCAAACATTTAATACCAGCTCCAAAACCTCAAATCAACTAACTGCGGCTCTCAAGGGGTCAACTTACAGGCAGCCTGAGTTCGGCTGCCTTATTGTCCAAAAATTGGGCGCAACTCAAGGGAGTCTTCTTAACAGACTCCTCCTGAGGAACCCCAAAATTAACCCCCTAGGACAGTTTAGACAACTGGCCTTAAACAAAGCTAGCCTATCTACCAACTAAAGAGCTTGATTTTCTTTCAATCTGTTCCTCTTTGTTACAGGTTTCCATCTGTTGACATAATCGAGGAATGAAGTAGAAGGGCTGTCCTTTGGTTGAGCGTGTACACGAGAGGAACGCCGCAATAAAGCCTCTTCAAGCAACATCTTCCGTGTGGCATCCTTCGATCTCTTTTCCAGAGCACTACTACACCGCACAAAAGAAGAAGAAAAAATTGGTTAGTTGCTCAATAATTGCACATATTTCACCTTAGTTGCTTATGCAAATGCCTATAAGAACCAAGGAGAGTTGCCATAAGAACATACTTAATTCAATTGAAGGCACAAAAATGTCTACATGAAATAAATAACCTTGGCTTGTGGTCTAGAAAACAGTTTTACACGAAGAAGAAGAAAAAATCATGGTCAGTGAAAAACGCTGGCTTTGAGATTTCCAAGGTTTGACATTCGAAATTTCAGATCTTCTCTAAGTAATAAGACACCTATGCTGGCACAGCTAGGATCAAAGGTCGTCATTTAGGCCCTCAACCAGGCCTTTCAAACAAAACATGTGAGTCTGACCAGTTCTCGGCGATATCATAAACTGTGGTGCCAAGTTATATCCAGATTCAGAATGCAATAGAAAATTGATCGCTTAAAACCACTACTTCCATAATAGAAGCCTATACCATCACAAACACATAAAATTGCTAGAAACAATAAAGCTAAATCATTCACATTGGTCTATGGCCAATCTAATGATATGATGTGCAATGTCGATTAAAACAAGGACAACAAGCACAAGCTTATAATATACACCAGAAAAGAAAGTTGAATAAATTCAAGAAATAAGGCTTCGTATATATCGGCATTTCATACTGTGAACTATATCTCTCCTCTCTTCCAACAACTAACAAATGGCAATCACAACACCACAAACAGTAAAAACAGTAAAACAGTAAGAAATACATTTGAAATTTGAAGATGTACTTGAGTTGCATACCTTATCTTATCGTAGAACTTGTCAAGCTGTGTTTTGAGTGCTCTCTCCCTTATGCCTTTTGTGTTTAAAGACCCAATGAGTGCATCAAGCTGTTAATTGCAATTTTAACATAAAAATTGTTATAGCTAGAAAAGTAAGTAAAGAGATTTATACAGTTGCAAAACAATTACCTCTTCCTTGGTGCTATAGTACCCCCACTCTTTGCAGTCTGCATTTTCGACAAAAAGTCTTCCTTCACGTCTAAAAAACCAATACCTGTTATATAACCTGTCTTTTCCTAGAGGACTAGTCCTAATTGATTGGTCCAGCATTTCTGTTTCAAGATGCCTCCTCTACAAAGAAATAAGCAAAGAGAAGCACGGTCATGACAACTCCAGGAAAAACATGCATGTGCATATGTAGAAATTAACATGTCAGCATGGAAGTTCACGTGGATTAACACTTAAGAGGTATACATATATAGGTTCCCACCAGATACAATTTCCCATCTTCTATTTTTCTGGCGGAGCATTTTTCCTCTCCTCCCCTTCTTTTGCCACAGGCTGACCATTAACAATCTTGTTGCCAGCTGGCACAGAAATTGTATGATTCATTTCCTTTTCTATTACACCTTCCATGTTCAGCTTCTGCTCTTCTTTATTGTTTATTGCGGCCTCTCTTTTTGATGCTGCAAGTGGTTGTTGCTGATCAATCTGACCATTAACACTCTTGTTGCCATCTGGTACAGAACTTGTATGATTCATTTCCTTTTCTGTTGCCCCTTCCATGTTCAGCTTCTGCTCTTCTTTATTCTTTCTTGCGGCCTCTCTTTTTGTTGCTACAAGTGCTTGTTGATGATCAATCTGTTCTTCTAATTTCTCTTTTACAGCAGTGGTTGCAATGGCCTCATCTACTAGTTCTCGTAGGATTTGAAGTTTCAGGTCAGTGTCAACAAGACCATAGTGACCCCTTCGTACTGTAGACATGTTATGGGAGAAATCATCTTTACTTCTCATTTCCATGAAATCACATAGATATTCCTTCCAGGTAAGTAAAGATACCTACATACAATACGGTTCATATTAACATGTGTGGAACAGAATATGGTACCACTTTGCTGACACTTAAATTTTGAACAATAAAAAATTACCTTTAATTTTCTGTTCTTGTTCTGGAGAACTGCAAAATAGTCACCTTCATCTTTAATGAGCAAATGGAAAAGTGCAGTATGTATTTCCACAATAAGAACAATATTAGTTTCTTTCTGGCAAATTGCATTCTCCAGATCTGAGAGGGAAAATGGCGACAGCAGTAAAAGCCTCCCAAAAGACATGCAGAAATCCCAGACCATCAGGAGATCTCCCACAGAATGTAAAGGCACTTTGAAATCTGTAGATAATGGGCATCTCTTTGACAAACCAGGGTCATCTGCTGCAGGCTTTACTAAAAGATCATCAATTGGGTATTTAACTGGTGCTACTTGTTCCTCTTCTGAAAGTCATATGGAAAGTGACAATAAGAAGCTTGACAAAAGTGTAGTACTTTCAAACCCATGTTAACATATGAAGTGCCATGAATATTTGATTAATTTACCTTTCTTCAACCTTTTCCTGCATCTTCCAGGGTCTCGTTTTCTAATCTTTTCCTCGTTTTGGTCAACCCTTCACCATTCTGTAGCCGTGATGTCTTAGGATCATAATACGTAAAAAGAAAATAAAGGAAACAAGGAAAGATGGTTACCATCATGTCTTTTGGAGGCTCAGTGGGTATGCCATATTTCTTTGCAAGATTCGCATGTACGATCCATGGAAAGTTTTGTGATGTTGATTCCCTGATAAAAAGCTTCAGCATATCACGACCAGAAGGTGCTTTCTTGCGAATTAGGTCATCGGCTCTGAGAACTGAAGTGCTGATAACTGCCTTGTCTTGACCAATCCAGCCCACCTCATAGCTTGTGGTGTTACCAGAGCCTATAATCTTCAGAATCTTGCAAGCAGCCTCCAAACCATCTTTTTTAGCATGTAATTCTAATCCCTCAAACAGATCCTCTTGCAGACGGCCATATATCATGTTGACAAGGTCAGCTAAGCTAAGAGTACCTGAAGCGAATGTAGCAGAAAATTCCAGTCTATTAAAAAGATGTATAACAAAAACGTTCTCAACAACAAATACTTCAGGTTGATTACAGAATAAGATACAAAATAGCGTACTGCAACATCAAACACAAATGAATAGTAATGAAAAAGGTCCTACTGCAGATTACTAACAGTATGTACACATGACAAAGATTGTCGGTGAGATGGATAGATTGCCAGTTCTGAATTGAAAAAATATTACAGTGCAGTGAAAACATATAATGAGAAAATTACACGTGATGCATCATTGAAGGACAACATAGCATCAATTGATCCAGAAAGAATGTACGTCGACAATCAAAAGAAAACAGATGTCAAAGAGTGGGGCTTGTCAATGGATATTAACAGAAAACGTCAAACATCCAAAACTTTGTACAAGTATAGAATTCTAAACATGCAATGTTGTCAAAACACGAATAGTAAACGCTGAATTAACAACATTAGCCCTATGTAACTTTATCTAGAGAAACACGTAACAAAATGCTACTCCATTGGTCTATGTATGTATACAAGGCTACTTTAGGTTTCATGTCTAACTTTGACTGATAATTAGACCAGCAAAATATGAGTCACTACAAGTATATCATCAGAAACTTCTTTCGAATATGAATCTAATGATATTATTTTGTGTTATATAAATCACATTTTTTGGTAAATATAATGGTCAAAGTTAGACCTAGACTATAAAGTGGCCTTGTATAAAGAGACAAAGGGAGTATATTGTTTTTGCCACAAACCTAAAAACGTGCATCATAAAGCAATAAGAAACATCACAAGCCTGAAACTTCATAATCATAACAATAGTTTGACAATGTAATAGTCAGGAAAAGCTTGGTCCTACTGTATTGAACCATCTTGAGAACAGGAGTTATTAGCTCTCTTGGCAGCTGTTGAGCCTTCTTTGCGGCACGCTGCTCCGAGACCAAAGCTTCCTCATAGGTTAAATTAGATTTTCCAGACACCTTACAAGTCCAAACTCTTCTACGGTACAGGTTCAACCTATTCAAGTATTCTCTAATCAATTGTCAAGGATATACACATGTTGCTGGAGCATAATCTACGTTCTATTGAAAGGATAAAAGCTGCAAAATATCATATTTGATAGGAGATTATACTTCATATAAGGTAGAAAGCAATTAATTGCAAATGGTTGCATGTAAGAGGATACTGATAATCTCGAAATATCTCCTTCGTAAACCGAACTTCGAACACCTTCTCCTTAGGATCCAAGTCCTTTGGTGGGTCCAGTAAGAAGAAAGGTGTCCTCTTGAAGAGAGGCATTAGATCCTTATGATACAACCTCTACGAATGGCACTGTTTGTTTCGCACCTGCAAAAGTTCACAACAGTTAGTGCATTCTAGTTCAGGAGAAAGTCTAAGCCACTAAGAGTCGCACACTGAATAGATGATGCACAAGACAACAAGCGGGTAATTCAGATTACTGTTAGCAGATATTAGCCCAAGTGTCGAACAATTCATGGGTACACTAACTTTTTACACTTTATGGATGGAAGCCATGAACAACAAATAAAAAATTAACAAAATTAACTAACGTTACTTGTTTATTACTCCCTCTGTTCCATAATATAAGATGTTTCAGATATTCCAATGTGGACTACATACGGAGCAAAATGAGTGAATCTACACACCAAAGTACGTCTTTATACGTATGTATACATCTGATTCCAAAAAACTGAAACATCTTATAAGGAACTGAGGGAGTACTAACTAATTGCACGATGTCTTTGTGTTAATATACATTCTGTACAAGATAATCTTCACTAGAAAGATGCAGTAATCAGCTAAACTTTCTTCAATGCACCCACACATGCATAACAGCACCCAAGTGTGGCACTTAAAATCAAACAAGCAAGTTCTACCACTTACATCAACAAAATGCACTTCAAATTTCTTGCAGTAACACTTGTCAAAGTTGGACTCTGAACGCAAGTCGCTCATATGCCAAGCTGAACTCTCAGTCCCAAGAACCAAGAAACCACAAACGCACAACAATGCAAGCACAAATTGCAAAGACAAAAGTCCCTGAACAAGCACAAATTGCACAACAATGTTTTTCTGACAACCACAAATTGCACAACAATGTTTTTTTCTGACAACCACACTTTAAACACACGGGATTAAAATGCCGCTCTAATCTGCAAACCCCAAGAACCAAGAAACTCCCTGAACAAATCAGCACCCATCAGCCAACAACAGATCGCCCAATTCATGGGGCGACAGAGCATTCCCCACCCTGACCACCTAACGAAACCCCCATTTCGTACACGCGAGCACTCGTCTTCACCCCATTCCCCGCCACGCCAAACCCCGATGGGCGGCCCCCAAACCCTAGCCCGTCGCATACCGCGCACGACACATCCCACCACCGGTCGCCACCTGGAAACCATCTTCGCGCGGACAGAACCCACGAACCCATCAAGAACGCGGATAAATCAGATCAAACCGTCGATCCCGCACCGACCCGGGAGTAAAGCAACGAGGGCAAGCGCTTCGGAGGCTCACCGGGGAGTCCGCCGATACGGCACGGCCGGAGGCGAGGCGGGGCTCGCCGGGGAGCTGCGCGGGGAGGCGGGGTTCGCCGGGGAGCTGAAGCAGGGGCGGCGGGAGGGGAAAGCGGAGGCCGGGCACCGGCCACCGGTTTGGCGGCGCGGGGGGATTTGGCGCTCGCGTTTTCGAGCTGCGAACGAGAGGAGCGGCCGAATGAAGAAGGGGGGAGGGAGCGAGCGCCTCGTGGCTCCTTCGCGAACTGCGTGGAGTTTTTTCTTTTCTTTTTCTGAAGGAGTTTTCTATTAAGATTATGAAGATGTTTTTTTTTGAAACACAGTACAACGCAAACGCTCACACTGAACGCACAACACGCACACTGCAGAAAAAGATTGAGACGGCAGTGGGGTCTTGAGATTGACGAAGTCACTACAGGCGCCTTGCCGTTCGACGGGAACGTCACCTCCCACTTAAAAATATTCTGCCTAAATAAGAAACACCAACATCAAACCTGGGGTTTGAACTCTGGTGGGCTGGAGATACAACCACCCTACTAACCATTTTGCTACAGACAAGTTCTCAATTATTAAGATGTTTTTCTGAATGACTTTGTAGCGGTTTCACGTGGGCAAAGGAAGGGACCCGGTTTCTGAGATATTTTATTCCCTATTAAGTACCTCAACTTTTATATTTGCGCGTCCGGACGGTTTCGCAGACACAAGCCGGTCATCCTATGTATGTTTTGTCCGGCAATCATGATAACTTCATACCTACTAATCTACTACCTCCATATTAAAATACTAGGGATAGTTAGCGCGGCAATGCCGCGCGTCCGTCTGATGATTTTCAAATATGTTTTTTAGAAAGTATGCATATGAATATTATTTGAATTCGGAGTAGTTTACGATTAGGAGATTTTTTGAGATTGTTAAAATTTGTTGCATTGAAATGTATTCAAATTTGTATTCTTTGAAAGTTTGCAAAAATTATTAGATTTGGGAGGTATTTGAAATTATTAAATATGTGAATTCGAAATTTGAGTTGGAATGGTCAAATAAGGGTGGTTTTTCCATAAAATTGTCTGAATTTGAATTTTTAAAATTATTTGGTTTGTGTGAAAAATAGTTGACAATTTTTTCTCTACCATTTTGATATATTTTGTATATTTTGTCGATGGGTATGTATAGAATTTTTTCTGGTTTTTGTTTTGCTGCGCAATTTAAATTTGGTAACATGTTCATTTAAAAATTGTGCAGGTTTAAAATTAGTGAAATCGAAAAAAGTTTGCGTTTAAAAATTGTTTACATTTTGAATATTGTTTAAGTTGGGGTGTTTTGCAGATTCAAATCATTTTATGTTTGTAAAATGATTAGATTTCGCAGGTATTTAAGATCTTGGAATATCGAAATCTGAAATTTAATCGTATCGAATTAAAAAACAACATTTTCTCTGAGGGTATATATAGAAATAATTTCATGTTGTAGAAATTGTTCTAAGGAGGAAGTTTTTTTTCAAATATTTACCAATCTGAAGTGTTTGAACATATTTTTTTTTGACGTAAATAATTAGTATTTGTTTTGCTGGAGCATTTTGTTGTATCTTTTGTTTTTTTCCGGATGGGAATTTTTAGAGGTTAATCTATTTAGTCGATATTTAATAAAATTAAATGCGTAAAATTAGAGGAAGGCAATTTGGATTTTGTGTAGATATTAATCATGTCCGTTGTAATTTGAAATGTTTATTTTTTTCTAAACTTGTCTAAATATAGGCTAAATTGAATTATTCAAACTTATTTGTTTAGTTGGCAGAAATAGGTACCCTTTTTTTTACTTACCACAGTTTGACAAATTTCATAAATCTCATTTTTTTTGTTGCAAGAAAATTATTGAAATGTGAATATTATTTGAATTGGGGAAAGTTTGCCAAATATAGGCTAAATTTATTATAGATTAGAAGATTTTTTCCCCTTCGAAATTCATATTTTTCTTCCTATTTGTGAAATATCTGACATTCGGGACCGACATATTAACGTTTTAATAATTATATGGAAATTGTTTAGGGAAATGGTAAAAGTCCTGACAGTGGGCCCGCTATGAAATTTATATGGATTTTGAAAATTTGGTGATTTTGTATTTTTGACAAATTATTATAGTTTTTGTGGAAAGTTTGAAAATTTATTGGAAAAGTCTGCCAATTTGTAAATTTTGTTTTTTTTTCTTTGTACATATTGTTTGCATTTTTTTTGTGTATAATGTAATTGTTTTTTTTTTGTGGGAATTTGAAATTTTGGTAATTGTACTTTTTGTTTGGACAAATTATTTGCATTATCTTGCATTATGGGAATCTGTTTTTACTTTCTTTTGACAAATTATTTGCACTGTTCTGAATTATGGAAAATTAGGAATCTTGATAATTGTATAATTTTTTTAAATCAGTAGGAATACACTATGTAAGTATTTTGCAAATTCAAATCCATTTATTTAGATGAAATGCATTTAGGCTCTGTCTAAATATTTGGCAAGTTGAAATGTTGAAAAATGTTACATTTGAAGGATGTTCAGTTTTCGAAGATTGTTCAAATTTGGAAAAATTTCGGATTTGAATTCAACGTTTACGAAATGGGCAAATCCGAAGGGCACTCAAAATTTTGAAATTTCAAATTTGAATTTTTATCGGAGGACATAAATAGTCAACATTTATTTTTATTTGCCCACTTTGATATATTTGTTGAATTTTCCTAATAGATATATTTACATATATGATTTTGTAGCATTTTACATTCTTTTTAAAAAAACTGACAGTGGGCCCACTGTGACGTCGTGCTGACGTCACAGTGGCCAGGTCTGGCCGGAGCCGGCCACGGCGGTGCCGTCGACGTCGGCGGCGAACCAGCGCGAGCTGGGACGAGCGCGGGCGCGAGGCGGACGCGCCTCGACGTGGGCGGCCGCAGGCGGCGGCGCCGCCCCGTTTTGGTTGCCGGGCCGGCCACGGCGGCCCGCGGATGCGGCGGCAGAACCGAGCTCGCGGCGGCGACGATCCCCGCGTGATGACGGCGTCTCGGCCGACGAGCTGCGGCGAGATGGAAGGGGCGGCGACGGCGCAGCTCCTCCTGCCCTTAGATTTGAGGGAGGAGGGATGTGGCGGCGAGGAGAGCGTCGGCGCCGCCGGCGACATTGCGGCCGCGCGAGGAGAGGAGAAGAGGAAGGAGAAGTTGAGGTGGCATTTTTGCACGGAAGTCCTCAATGTTTCTCGAATTTTCGTATGGGTCCTTTGTGGGCGTTTTTTGCAAAACGGTCGCTGCAGGGCGATGTGGCGCGACGCTATTGGCAAAAATTCGGTTGCTACAGTGTTACTGTAGCAGCATGGATTTTGGCGTGATCCAGGACGTCCGTTGCGTACATCTGACGGTCAGAAAAATAGGGGTGACGTGGATGCTCGATTGGAAGGTGATTCCCACCAACTTTTATATACTACTAGGGGATAACACTTTTTACCTACTTTACACACATATTAGGTATGTTTTAGTGCATAGTTCATGTGAATACACGTGTGTGAAAAGTAGGTAGAAAGTCTTACATTTTGATACAGAAGTTTGATACAGAGTGAGTAATATTGATGAAAACTACACTGCCCTACTTGTTCTGTTTGTCTGAGCCATCGGCCTCAAAGGAGATGGCTTAGTTTTGTTCACGGATTCACAAGCCCAAGCGGTCATTCTTGATGGACGGTCATTCTTGATAAACCGAGGATGACGCGATTATCAACAGCACGGTCGCTGACGAGTTAAGTGATGATGACTTAGTCTGACCTTATCTGCGAGAATCATCTTCATTAGTGCATTGCTTATAGTGTTTAAATCTAGAATCCTAATTTAATTGATGTAGTAGTGGCTTGATGGAAGTCCCAAATCTACGCTGGGGGTGCCCTGTATCCTGTATTCCCTTGTGGTCCTTAGGATGACTCCAACGGGGGGCGACGCAAACGGACGCGTGTTTGGTCCGCGTTTGGTCCGTTTGCGTCGCCAAAAGGACCCATGTCCGGCCCACGTCCGCCCCTTTCCGGCCACTGCCTCCAACGGGCCGACGCATTGAGTCCGCCCGACCAGGGTTTTTGATCATTTTGATCATTTTCGGGCATGATCGTTTCCACGCCCCTAAAACATTAGAAGTTGCGGCCATCGGCCATGTCCCCAGGTGTGCCCAAAACATTACAAGTTGCGGCCATCGGCCATGTCCCCAGGTGCGCCCAAAATATTACAAATTTCGGCCACCGGCCATGTTTTTCCGGCCATGTTGGCCATAGTTCAACACAAATATGTAGAAGGGACCGGGAATAGATCAAACCTGATCCATGTACTGCCTTTGCTTCTTCTCGTAGTAGGCCTTCTTCCTAGGGGTGAAGGTGGAGATGTCCATGTCCATGATCCTGGCCTCCTCGGCGCGTAGGGCGAGTTAAAGGTCTTTGGCCTTGAGCTCCACCTCCCTGGCCTTCATGTCGGCCTCCTTGGTCCTTGCCTCGGCCTCCTTGCCCCTGATCTCGACCTCCGCTGCCCGGGTCCGAGCGTTCTCCTCCTCTATGTCAAGCCTCTTCTTTTGCAATTCGAAGTAGAGCTTCGAAGCCGCTTCGAAGTCGCACAGTGCCGAACAGGTTACGCGCGGGGGCGACCACTGGCGGGGCAGCTGCACGCGCCTCCGCAGTCTGCGGCGCGGGCGACTGTGCGACCAACGGTGTCGCAGGCGGGTTGAGAACGAGGGCAGGTACCTCGACCGACTCGTCGGAGGTAGGAGAAACCCGCGGCGGCATGGTTCCAGGGACGAACCCGTGCGCAGGAGATGGCGCGGTCGCGAGCGGTTTCGACCTTGGAGGTCGGGCCGTGGAAGCGTTGGAGCTGGCCGCGGTAGAGGAAACCCCGACCGCCGCCGCAGTCGCTACCCCAACCGCCGCCGCGGACGGGGTAAGTCGAATGAGGAGGAGGGCAACTGTCGCGGTCTTGGTCACGAGGTCAGCGTTGTCGTCGTCGCCCTTTTCCTCGGCGGCGGCCCTGGCGGCGGCGTCGAGCCTGTCCTGCTTCAGCCTCCTCCTCCGTTGGCCCCGCTTGGCCGTCTCCTTGGCCTCTGCTCCTCCGTGAGCTCCTTCTTCACTTTCTTCAGCGGGGAGCAAGCCCGGCGGAGTCGTCGGCCAGCTCTAGGCTCTCGGCGGCGGCGGCGGTGGTCTTGGCGGTGGCCTTGGCGATCCTGGAGGCGGCGGCGGCCATGGGGTAGGTCTGGACTGTGGATTTTGCCTCCAAAAGCGGACCAGGGGAGGACACAAAAGAGCTCTGTTTCGCGTCCGGGGTCGACGCATCGGTGGCCCAAATTTGGGCCAGGGATGCGTCGCGGCGGACCAAAAAACGGACCGCGGTCCGTTTGCGTCGCCCCGTTGGGCCGTGTTTTTGGCCCTTGCGGACACGAACGGATGCGCGCGGACTCGATGCGTCGCCCCGTTGGAGTCATCCTTACTTTTGTACAAAGCTCACCATCTTTTTGTATAAAGTATAAGATCTAAGTTGTTGATATGTAGGATCCTTACTTTCATGTTGGCCGGCCTATACGGGGTTTATGTAAGTGCAATCAATTACCACCGCTTTAAGATTGATATTTTTGTGGGTATCATTGATAGACAAATCAGTGAGTTGAATGGCAACACAGAGCTACTTTCTTACATGGCAGCATTCGCTCCACTTCATCTATCTATTGCTTATGATTAAAGAAGATGGTTAGGCTTGCTACAAAGTTTTATGCTTCTGATTTTACAAGTGAGGAACTGGCAAGAGTTTCATGGCAACTAAACATGTATGTTGCTAATGTGCGTAGAGATGAAAGGTTTCAAAACTTGAAAATCTGTATCAGCTTTCAGTTATGCTTGTAGAGACAAAGAAGCGTGAACAATATCATATTGTTTACAAGCTTATTAAGTTGGTATTGATTCTACCGGTAGCCACTTCTAGTGTTCAAAGAATATTCTCTTTAATGAGCTATGGGAAGAATAAGCTAAGAACAGAATGGGTGATGAATATTTGAATAATTGTTTGGTTACATTTGTTGAGAGAGAATTCGTCAATCAAGTAAAGGATGAGGATGTCATCAATCGCTTCCAAAAAGGCGTGGGGCGGCGGGAGGGGAAGCGGCGACCAGGCACAGACCATCGGTTTAGCGACTCTGGGGGGGGGGGGGGGGATTTGAAGCTCGCGTTTTCGAGCTGCGAACGAGAGCAGCGGCCGAATGAGGAGACGAGGAGGGAGCGAGCGCCTCGTGGCTCCTCTGTGAAATGTGTGGAGTTTTTTTCTTTTTCTGAAGGAGTTTTTTATTAGATGTTTTACTGAAGGACTTTGTAGCGGTTTGACGTGGCCAAAGAAATGGACCCGGTTTCTAGGAGATTTCATGTCAAATACCTCGACTTTTACGTTTTCTTTTCTTATATATGCGGGTCCGGGCATTTCCACGAACATGAGTCGGTCACATGAAACTACCCTGCCCTACTTGTTCTCTTTGTCGGAGATTTCATGAATCTGCATGTCGAAGCTGCCGGCCTCGTGGTCGTTGGCGGCGGAGGCATCTCCTCGTCCTCATCGGTGGAGATGTCCTAGTTTTGTCCGCGGGTTCACTAGTCCAAGCGGTCATTCTCGATGGACCAAGAATGACACGGTTCTCAATGGTGGGGTCGTTGACGAGCTAAGTGATGACGCCTCAGTTCGGTCTCATCTGCGAGCTTCCTCTCCGTAGGTGTTGGTTCATTGCTTATAGTGTTGTAATCTAGAATCCCGATGAAATTGATGTAGTAGTGGCTTGATGGAAGACGAAAATCTGTATTTCACCCAACATATGGGATTTATATCCAATTATGGAAATGATCTACTAATCTCGCTAATAAGTATTTTCATAGCAGTTTCGTCTCAAACAAGACATTCTGACCCCGGAGGTGTAATATCAGTCACTTTGCGTACATGCGTGGGCTATGGATATTTGATTCATATTCCTAATTTTACAAAGTATTTTGCTTACAATACATGTTGACACCATATGTAAAATCAGAAGAGGCCAGAGGATATAGGTTTAAAAAACGCAACGTCATACTATGTATCTTTGAAAGGGCATGGCGCCCCCATGTGTAGTTTTGGTAATTAATGACAATCACTATGGACTAATGGTTGCATTGAGAGTTGTAATATTTGTCCATAAACCATGCTTGAACTCCATATGTTGGATTCAAGGTTGATGCCATGAATATATTGATATAATGAACTATTTGGTATCAAGATCATCGAGGTGTATGGATATATACTTGATATGATCAAGAAGAAGAGTATGTGATGACCAAGTTGTTATTCAAGGAGTTATCCGATGATTGGTCATATGTGAGTTGAGCATATCGCAAGTATGTCTTGAAGAAAATGATTATGTGATCATTCATGGTTATCTTCAAGACATCATCTATTGAAAAGAGAAGAAAAGATACAACGTTGATCAAGATTTTGTTCAACACACAAAGCTACATGATGTACCAAGTGGGATCATGTATCTCTTGGTATGGTAAGCAATTGTCCATATAGCTTTGTGAACTAACTCATGATATGTGTGTGGCATTTATATGTGTGGTTAGGTATATTTCCATGCTTGCATCAAGTGAAGATTTCATATAGCCAATGAAGGATGACGTCAAGTGGTGATCATCATCAAGCTTGAGTTGAGCAAGTTCAAGAGAAGTATCTCGAAGATAATTATGTTGGAAGCTTGCCACCCATTTGGAGATAATGGTCAAGTGAAGATGTGCCGATGAGAGGCTCTCCCATAGTGGAGTATGGGGGAGAAATATGTGGATCTTCACCAAACGAAGCACAATCAAGAAAGGTGATCCACTTGATAAGATCGCCATCATCTAGTCAAGTGGAATACGCAAGGCAAAAGTATGATCTTGATAGGGTTTATATTTTACCGTTCTCATGTTGTTTGTCGGGAGACCGGGTTATTGGATAGACACCGTACTATCAAGAGGGCCTCTCGATTGAGCTTTAGCGTATCAGTTGAAGAGAGCTCAAACCTGTGCATACTTAGCATTGATGCATGTAAAATGCATACATGAACTTTGCACTATATTACTTATATTCCAATCATATTTGCATCATATCACTACTGCAGAAAGGCTTATAGATGCTAAGTGATTAGTGACGGACAAAATTATGCACGTCACTAGTAAGTTTACCAGCGACGGGCAACAATATGCCTGTCACTGGTACAGAACAGTAGTGACGGGCTAATATACTGATCCGTCACTAGTATTTTATGGCAGAAGGAAAAAATATTTTGTGACGGGCACGTGTAAATGCCTGTCACCGGTAACTGCCCTTGGTCCACACATCTCGAAGAAAATAACGGCACAGATCCATCGTCCCCTAACCTTATCACCTAATCTTCCTCACGTTGACCACTTCCCCTCGCACGACGCCTCCAGGCTCCAGTCCACGATCTCCACAACGCACCCCCTTCATTAGCGCGGCGGCGGACGACTAGATCGATGGCGATGTCGGCGGCGACGCCGACGATGCTGCACGCGCAGCGCTCCACCGCGTCCGTCCGGCTCCGCTCCCGGAACCCAGCCCTTCAGCTGCTGCTGCTGCAGGGGGCAAGCAGTGGAGAGACGCCGCCACCTCCGCCTACAACTCCCGCGACGACCCGTTCAACACGCCGGTGAACCTGGGCATCAGCATCGTGCCGGAGAAGATGGCGCTCGTGCTAGAGCGGTTCGGCAAGTACTTGAAGATGCTCTCGTCAGGGACCCACTTGCTGGTGCCCGGCGTCGACCGCGTGTCCTAGGTGGGCCGCCGCCGCTTCCGTCAACCTACTAGCCGGAGCGCCGCCACCGCGTTCCCTCCCCTTCCAAGCCCCTTGGCAACCAGCCCTTCCAATCCGCGCCTCCAAGGACCGCCGCGCTCGGGACGACAACAGCATCTTCTCCACGCCGGTGACGTTTCCATCTCTTCCTCCACGTCGCCATGAAATCCTTGGGAGAACCGGCAACAGCCAGGCTCGCCACCACGCCAAATGCCGACTTGAATTACTCCCGGCAAGCTCAGGTATCTTTTGAGTCATCACGTGTTGTTTTCCCCCAATTCCACTAAGTAGAGATTTGCTGATGATCTGTATTCCTAGAAAAGAAGGTAGTTGCCGCAGTTGTCGCCGACACCCTCTACTTGAATCTGATACCATCACCGTTGTCTCAATGTATGCTATCTGCCTGCGTCTTCCGTCTCAGTTCGAGCAACGATCTACTAGACTCCAGTACCAGGATTTTCGTCCCCAGGTATGCAGCCCGCTTGCATCTTCCATGTTAGATTCATAAGCCTTAGCATATACACATGTGGTGTTTTGATCTGAAAAGGTAGAGATACTGGGAAGCTCAACGACGTTTGTAGTACAACTTTTGGAGCCTGCGCTGCAAACTACTGCTCATATGTTGGTTTCATGTAATCAAGCTGGATTACCACGAGCAACTATTGATCTAGCCTCTCTGATTTAAGGGTGTCTGATAGATTTGCTAATGTTTAAAGCTGTAGAATTATCGATTACCATTACTTAAGGTCAATATACGGTATTAACTAGATCTGAAATAACTAGGATAATCATATTTCCACACATAAAAAAAGTAAATTTCAATGGAAGATCTATATTGTAACATCAATATGCCAGTAAGTATCCAACATTTGTTGTGGTATGTTAAGCAAGTGCAAGAGGTATTCAACAATCACAAACAGGCTATGTAGTTTTTCAGTTTTGAATTAATACTCACCTGAAGTATCCCGAAGTTGATGGGCTATTCATACTACACGGCTCCTTCAAAGTACAAACTTGGTCAATGTACTTGTAAATTCTGTTGTTGACAAATTCTTAGGATGCCAATGAACTTTGGAATGGTTTTATACATTTGCTGGAGCATTTTCTTCTCATGGTCTGCAAAGTTTACATTCACTTGTGCAAAAACTTAATTTCAGTTGTACACTTGTGGAGATGCAGGCCGAGGCTGAACCGCTGAACGCAAGAAGCACGCGCAGATCCTCGAGTCTGAAGGTACCCAGTGGATACTACTTCTGTTGGAAACTGAAACTCTTTTTATAAATGTGATTACCATACATTAAGATCTATAATGTTCCAAGCATGGCCAGTGGTATGTGACACATAAGTTGTAGAGAAGACAACCAAGCATGACCACCCTTGAATTTCAGCACTAATATTATTCAGCTTATGGATTACCATACATTAAGATCTATAATGTTCCAATTCAGAAACTGACAATCTTTTTCACTCTAGTATTTCTTGGTTGAACATAGTGTGATCGTATTATCTGTATATAAAAGCGTTGACTCTTATGCTATATTCCTTGTTGTATTTGAACATGGACATCAGGTGCCGCTGAAGCGATCCTTGGTGACGGCGGCGTGCTCGGGAGCGATGATCGCCCCCATGATCTGGATGGAGACGTTGTCCTTGGTGGCTGCGGCCTGCTCGAAGAGCGGAGGAGGCTGGATGCGGCGCTCGTGCAGCATCGTCTGGGTCGCCGTAGACATTGCCATCAATAGATCGATCTAGTCGTCTGTCGCCGCACTAATGAAGGAAGAAGTAATACTCCTTAGTGCCACGTTGTAATTTGGAGAACATCTTATTGTGCTATTTGAATTATTAATAGGAAACATATTTTTTTAATACCAAAATTCATACTAGTGACGGGCGGGATAATTGGCCTGTCACTAGTATACACATACCAGTGACGGGCAGACTGCCTGTCACTAGTAGCTGTATTACTAGTGACATCATATTAGTGACATACCAGTGACGGGCAGACTGCCTGTCACTAGTATCTGTATTACTAGTTACATCATATTAGTGACGGGCAGCATGCCCGTCACTGATGAACAAAAACTGCCCGTCACTAGTAAGCATTTCTGCAGTAGTGTATAAGGGTTATATCACTGTTATATAATGATTTTTGGGAATATTATATTTATTTCCTATTTTTATGGAATTAACCCCGTGCAGGCAGAAACCCTATTTTTTCCTTTTAAGTTTCAGGGACCCAAACGTCGTCCAAATCACCTTCAAATTTACGAGCATCATTTTTCGGAAGGAACAAAACTTGGGGGCAAAGGAAGCGAACAAACGGAGCCCCGAGGCCCAAAAGAGGGGGGCCCACACGGCCTCTATACCTGGCCGTGTGGGGCCCACCAATTTGGCCTCGACGCTCCGTTGCCGTCGATCTTTTCTCCACCAACATCGTCTTGACCTAAAACCGACTATAAAAATAGCCCCCGACGTTCTCTAGAACAAGCGCCGCCAAAACACAGAAACACCGAAAGAGAGATCTGGAGCTACAGATTGGAGGGGGAAACTCCGGCGGGGCGCTGCCGGCGTGGTCTCCATCTTCTCCATCGACTTCTCCACCGTCTCCATGATGAAGAGGGAGTAGTCCACCTCTGGACTATGGGTTTGTGGAAGTAACTTATGTATCTCTCCTCTCTTTGAGCTTCACTAATTAGTACCGTATGAGCTGCTGAACATGATTACGGTCATCTTGTAATTCTTGTGTGGTGGATCTTTTTATGAGTTAATATATGTTTGAGATTGCAAATGTTTTGTTTCAGTTATGAATATAGATGCATATTATGTACCCCGTTCTTATCTACTTGTTATGATCAAGCATGTTTATGGAGCGTGTGTGGGGTGATGTGTGCATTAGTTGGAGTAACGAGGGGTGGTGAGTGCGGTAAGTTGACAACTGTAATATCGCGATCCACTTGGGTATTTTTACCTTAATTTGTTGCCTCACTAGGGATAAACAAAAATACCATGCTACAAGGGTTGTGGGTGACTTGCCACTTCTCCGTGACTAGATCTAGCATGTTCTTATTTTAACTTCATGTCATGATACTTAAAGCTATACTCTGAGTTATCTTAATTACTAAGGTGTTATGATTTAGTTCGCATCTTGGTGGAGTATAAATGAGATTAATAACCAAAAGGTCTCTATGTTAGGACGTGATGCCCATATAATTAGTAACTTGTCATTAAACTTTGTGTTGCAATCTCATATGTCAACTCTAGTGTTCCATTGTCTACCACTTTATTAAAGAGAGAGTGCATTTGTGAAACCATGAACCCCGGTCCATTTTTAATCATAAGAAACACCTTTCCAACAACTTTTACCACTTTTCCATTTTCTGCAATTATTAAATCCGAAAATACAAAAACACTTTTACATCTTGCATTCATCATTAAAAACCCAAAAAAATATCATTTATCATTGTTATCATCATCCTTGCATATTTATTTACCACCATCATTGCATATTTATTTCTTGTTTGCATCACATACTATCTTGATATCATTCTTACACCTTGTGCTTGACAACCACAGGTGAGGTTGAGGACCAAAACATTTAACTTTGTTTTGTAGGTAACCAAAAGAAGGATAGGAAGATAAATCTTTCACTACTGATTCCCCGAGAGTTCGATATTAAACCCTCGAGTCACCCTCGTGGGGAAAACACGTCTTCCACTTACTACATACTCTGCACTTGGAGGCTCAACCTAACCCCGTATACTTTATCTTGCAGGTAGATACTGAAGGCTATCACTTCTACGGGTATCAAGACTGTTTTCTGGCGCCGTTGCCGGGGAATCATTGCTGAAAAGATTTATCCGAGGACATCACAACAAAGTCAACATCACCAACTTGTGCTAACACCTAAGCTTGGGGAGGTTGCACCTACGTGAGCATCATCTTATCCATCTTTACCTTCAAAGCAATTTATTTGTTTTGTCATTGTCTTGCATTTTTCATTTCGGTTTGCATATTTTAATTTCAGTTTTGCATTGTGTGCTGCATTTGTTAGTGTCATTTTATTTTCAGTTTTGCGTAAAAAATTAAAAAATACATAAAAACTTGCTAAAATGGGAGAAAGAACTAAGTTGTGTGACTACACAAACACTCCTAATGATCAATTTATCACAAGAGCTATTGCCACACCTGAGATTAAAGCTGATAGTTATGAAGTAAGTCCTAGTTTGTTGAACTTGATAACTAGGGAACAATTTGGTGGTAGTGCTATGGAGGATGCCTCTATGCATCTTCATGATTTTGTTGAAATATGTGACATGCAAAAGTTTAAAAATGTGGAAAGTGATATCCTAAAACTGAAATTATTTCCTTTCTCACTTAGAGGAAAAGCTAAAGAGTGGTTGCATTCATTGCCATCTGGTAGTATTAATTCTTGGGATGATCTAAAAGAAGCTTTCATTAAGAAATATTATCCTCCTGTTAAAATTTTGCAAAATAGAAACAACTTTCTTTCTTTTAGGCAAAATGAAAATGAACATGTTGCTATGGCTTGGGATAGGATAAAACTTATGCTTAGAACTTGTCCATCACATGGGGTTAATGAATGGACCATACTACACTCTTTCTACAATGGTTTGAACTACATGTCTAGAAATATACTTGATTCTGCTGCTGGAGGTGCTTTTATGAGTAAAACTATAGTAGAAGCTAAAAATATATTGGAAAGCATTTTGCAAAACTATAGTCAATGGCATACTGATAGAGCACCTAATCCTTCTAAGAAAATAAATTCTATTGAAGAAACAAATGATTTGTCATCTAAAATGGATATTATTCTTGCTTTGCTTAATAAACCTAATGTTGAAAATGTTCCTTTGCAAGAACTAGTTGGTAATAATTCTGTAAATATTGATGTCAACTTCATTAGGAACTATGGTAATAATGGGTTTGGTAGCAATAATTATAACTCTTATAATAAACCCCCATATGTGCCAAATATATGCTTCTAGTGGTAATGTTTCTAGTGATTTGGAAAACACCATTAGATCTTTTATATCTACTCAAAAAGAGCTTAATAAGGAATTTATGTCTAAGTTTGAAAAACAAAATTCTTTGTTTGAAAGGGTAGATCAGCTTGCTAAGGAAGTCTCATCATTAAAGAGTATCATTACAGCCCAAAAACATGAGGAAACAATTAAATATTGCCAAGAGGTTATCAATAAATCTTGGGAACACATTCATGAGCAAGAGAGAGTTGCTAAAGAATCTATTGGGGTAATGAAAGAGAGAGAAGTTGAGGAAGTTAAAATGCTTAGTGAAGTCAAGGATCCTTTGCTTGACTTAGAAAATTGTAGCTTGCATGAATTAATATCTATCTTACAAAAATTTGCAAGTGATCCTTCCATCAACTCTAACCAAGCTGGTTTTGGTTCTTATATTGCTAATCATGTCTTGAAAGAAAAGATTGCTAGGTACAACCAAGAGGCTATGATACCACCTAAGCTTGGGGATATATGGATTCCCAAGGTACTAGTAACTATTGGAAAAGAGACACACCATGCCATACTTGATTTAGGATCTAGTGTCTCTGTCTTGTCTAAAGAACTATATGAAATACTTGAATTGAAAATTCTTGAAAAATGCTCTATTGAACTTGCACTTGCTGATGATTCCATTAAACATGCTTTAGGGAAAGTAAGTGATGTCATGGTAGAGTTACATATGAATTTTGTGCCTGTTGATTTTCTAATCATGGACATGGGGAATAAAACCTCTAGTCCTATTATTCTTGGAAGACCTTTTCTTCGTACTACAGGTGCCATCATTGATTCAAAAGAGGGGAACGTGAAGTTTCAGTTTTCACACAAGAAGTGCATGGAACACTTCCCAGAAAGAGGGGAACATCAAAGTTCAAGCTCCCTCCTGAGCTTCATCTTTAATAAACACAAGTAAGAAGCCTAGCTATATGGCTATAAAGAAAGCGCTTTGCGGGAGGCAACCCGGTTATTTTTATGTGTGATTTTCTTTGTGTCCTCTTGCTGTAGCAAGAGAGTTTGTTTTTAGTTTAGTTTCTGGAATTTTCAATAAAGTTCCAAGTTTTACCCTTTTTGTTTGAGAAAGTTGCTTATACCGTTCAGAGATTTTATTCCTGCACAAATCTGTGCACGGTATGATTTTTAATTCTTATTATGTAACTCCGAATGAGCTCATATTTGAACTGTAGTTGCAACTTTTCATCCTCTATATGCATGAATTTTTGCGAAATTTTTCAGCAAAGTTTGGTAGGGTATAAAAATACGTTTTGCTGCTGCTGTTTTTCTGGACAGATTATGTCCCATTTTGTTTTATGCATGTTTTGAACTTTTAACTTGAATCTTTTTGATTCAATTGAGTTTATATCGTGTCACGAAGGACGGACACCAGGGATGAAGGACACCCCCTTTGTAGATTCGGTAGGGGCGCGAAGGAGGTTGGAAGACGTCTCCCGGAGAAGTACTGTCGTCGAGCTCTCCGTCTCTCTCTCCGCGTGGATGGCAAGCAAGCAAAGGACACAGCGATCTACCCAGGTTCAGGCCGCCCGAATGCTAACAGCCCTACTCCTGCATGTCTGGATAGATGGAAGCATCATGGTGTGGCGACAATGGAGTCTCCGGCGAGATACTCGGAAAGGGTTTTGGCGAGAGGAAGGAGAAAGGGCAGATCCTGGCCCGGAGGAGATCACCTCCCTTCCCTTCTCTACCCTAGCTATGTCTTGCTATGCTCTTCCTTGGGTCTTGCCTTGCACTTTTCCTCTGATCCTCCTTCCTCGCTATGACCTGGTCCTCCTTTTATAGACAAGGGGATGCCACAGAGGTCACGCGAGGAGCATGAGGGGGTCTTGGCGGGAAGTTCCCCCTCTCCGTGGTGGAGGTGGCGACGTGGCCTCTTCTCCTCCAAGTATCTTCCTCCGGTTTGGTGAGATCCCCACCCTTTAGGGGAAAGCGTGGTGGAGGAAAGCTGGCACACCGCAGGTGGTGTTCCCTGCTCGCGCCTTGCTTCCCAAGTCTTCTAGGCTCTTCTACCATCTTCGGGAGGGTGCTGGAAACCCTCGGCTTCGACTGGTACGGCTTGATACCCGAGAGGGAGTCCGGCCCTGCCGGGGTCTCGGGCTCTCGGGGTCCTCCTTCTCTTCCGGGGTGTGAGGGATCCCAGGGTCCTTTGAACCCGGCAGACTTGGCTGGCTCGCGGGGTGCCCGCCAGCTTTGCTTCGTGTCTTAGCCTTGTCCATCTTCGTGTTGGGCCCACAGGCGGTGGACCCACTTTGGCAGCATTAGGGGAACCCCGTGTTCCACTGCTGCAACAGTAGCCCCCGGGAATGGTCCCGGCGGCTTTGCTTCAACGGCTGTCGGGGCCATGACCAAAAAGAGGTCAAAGTGGGTCCCGGCGCCTGGCCTCCTTGGACTGCCGAGTGGGGTCCGCCGGGTCAAAGTAGAGGCGAGCCCCTGAGTCCTTGTACTTGTCGAAAAGGAAAACTCGCTTGTTTCACATGATTCTTCCAGTATCTGGTGTGAATGGGGACGGGTTTTTTGGCAGAGAAACGCGTCCCCATTACTGCGGCCCCCGAAGCGCCAAAAGGCAAGCGGGGGGTGGAGAGCCTATAAAAGCTCCTCAACCCCCGACCTTCCTTGCGCACTTCCCTCCTTTATTCCGCTCGACTCCACTCCTCTTCCTTTGAAGCGTGAACTGTTGCCGACGATGTCTAGCGATACGGAGATGGCGTCTGAGGTCTCCACGGCGGAGTCGGCCTTCCGCGGCGGAGTGGAAGCGCCCGAGTGGTTAGGGCATGGGCGGCTGAGCAGGGGGGTGCATCTCGTGCTCCGGCCGTCCAAGCCCTGGTCGATTTGGCAACCATTATGGGCTCTGCAGCGCAGGAGGAAGCCCGGGTGAGGGCCATCAAGAAAGCGTTCTTGATGGCCTGTCTGAAGGAGAGAACTGCCGGGATCCCGGAGCTGTCCCAGCCCTTGGCCGAGTTGGAGGCCATCGATCAGGTAACAACGCCCTTCTTGACTCTTTTTCCTTCCAGCTGCTGCTAGCTTCTCATTCGCAGATGTTTCCCTCGTTGCAGGCGGATAGCCAGGTCGTTGGCGAAGTAGCCAAAGGCATTGTACGCCTGTTTGGCGGAGGGGTTCCTGGACTTCCAACAGGGCCTTCTGTCCCAAAGGATGCCTGAAGATCCTGCACAGGCGTTTCCCCTTCTCCACCAGGCGTCCCCGGAAGAGAGAGAGGTGCACCCGGCAGGCAAATAAACAGCAGACAGATCTGCGCAGCCAGTGCGTCTGGGCTGGCATTAGTAGCAAAGCCTAGATATGCACATAGGCTGCTTCTTACGAATGTAATGCATGAATGTAGCTTCGAATATTAAATATGAATGTAATCCTAATCTCAACTCCCGGAGTCATTTCCAAACTTCCCTTGCACTAACGCGCCGTATAGTTTATGAGGAGATTTCCCGGTATGCCAAGTATCATGTTGTCTGCTGCAACAGTAATACCCCCAGGAGCACTATACCTTCCGGGAACTCACTCCACTGCCTCAGTTACTAGGCCAGAGGAAACAGACCGTTCACTGGGGAGGATGCTCATCCCCCGCCAAGGTTCTCATAGACTGTCAGGCATGCTCAGGTTGAAAGTATATTGACTCCTAGCGAGATGGTATGCCTAATATGAAAATGCAAGAACTTAGCTGCTTTTCTGCCGCTTCTAATTTTCTGGGCCTTTCCCGGGTATCCAGCTCCTTAGACCTCCGTCCTTTGCGAGTTTCTGTCCCGGGAAGGCGCTGCACACAACAAACTTTCAATAGGAAAAGAAAGGACCCTCTCTACATGTCGTGAAAATGTTTACCCGAAGCAAACCGCAAGCAAGGTTGACTGTGCATTTCTGTGCTTACGTGCTTTAAAGCACAACACTACCCAAACCTCCCTCTTTGCGACAGCACGGCATGATCGGGAGGCGGCTCCTACTGGTAGGCGTGCTCGCATACACCCCGTCAGCCACCGGCACATATCAGCCCCCCTGCTTGGGGGTTGCTAAGGGTAATCAATTTTACGACAGAAATTGAGGCTCACGGAATTGAAAACTTATCTTTTATTCCTTGGCGACGATTCTTACACCTTATTACAGAACACTAGCCCCTCGGGCGTGCTTAGTCGATACAACTATCTGTGATTCGTGTTCGTAATCAAGGGTAGAATTTGCGGAGATTCTCGAGGGAATGCGTCACCCGATACGGGCCTTCCCACTTGGAGGACCAGGTCTTCTGGCTCCAATGCTCGTGCTCGCACATGGCGGCCATGATATCGCTTGAGCGCTCGTTGGATCGCAGGGATGCTCGATGTCTTGCTTCTTCCAAGAAATGGATGACACGCCTTCTGGCAACTTGCCCGATGATATCCCGAATACGCACTTCTCAGGGTTGAGTTTGAGGTTGACCCGACGGAGATTTTCGAAAGTCTCATGCAGGTCCTGGATGAGCGAATCTTGGTACTGCGTCTTGAGTATGATGCCTTTGACATGTTCTTCTGCATTGCGGCCCAGCTGTGATCCCAAACAGGCCTGCACTGCTCGTTGGAAGGTCGCGCCGGTGTTTCGGAGGCCAAAAGGTATTCGGGTAAAGCGGTAGCAGCCCTTGGCGGTGAAGAAAGCCGTTTTCTCTTGATCTTCGACGGACATTGTGATCTGATGATACCCGGAGAAAGCATCCAGGAAACACAGCGACTCGTATCCTGCCGTGGAACTCCCAAACTGATCAAGCCGTGGCAGGGAGAAAGGATCCTTGGGACATATCTTGTTTAAGTCGGTGAAGTCGATGCGAAGGCGCCACTTGAATGGTAAAGGTCCCGGGGTTACTACCAGGCTTACCACCCACAAAGGGTGAAGAACCAGCCGAATTGTTCCAGGATTTGCCAACTTGTCGACCCTAGTGATGATGAACTCCAACTTCTCTTTGCTCTGACTATACGGAACTTGCTTCACTGGTCGCGCAACCGCGCTAACCGCCAGTTTGTGCTCGGCCACCTCCCTTGGTATGCCGGGTAACTCCGATGCATCCCAAGAGAAGACATCAGAGTTTTCCCAAAGGAAGGTGATGAGCACGCCTTCCTATTTGCCCGTGAAGTGGGCACCGATGGTGATAGAGCGAACTCCATCACTAGTCAGTGCTACCTTCTTAGTCAGCTGCGGGCCGCCCTAGAATGGCGCCTTCTTGACGGGTGCCGACGTTGAGCCCCTGGGGTCAGCTCCTTTCCCGGGGAGTGCGTCAACATCGTCCTCCATCACGACTTGCGGGACATCCGCCGTCGCTGCCACGGTCTGGTTTAACTTGTGAACACATAAGATGGCATCGTCGATGTCGGCCTTGATTTTAATCACTCCCAGCGGCGCAGGAATCTTCAGCACGTTGTAGGCGAAATGAGAGACGGCCATGAACTTGGCCAACGCAGGACGGCCAAGTATGCCGTTGTATGGGAGCGAAGTGTCGGCGATGTCGAAGACGACATCCTCGGTGCGGAAGTTCTTGTGATCGCCGAAGGTGACCAGTAGAGTGATCTTTCCAAGGGGCCGTGTCACGCTCCCGTTCACGCCTTGAAACACACCGGTGTCCGTGAGGCGAGAGAAAGGGATCTGCAGCACACTCAGCACCTTGGCTGTCAGAAAGTTGAGGCTGGAGCCTCCGTCGACCAACATCTTGGTGACCTTGAAGTTGTGGATGACCAGCAATACGATCAGTGGCAGAGTTCCGACCCCGGCAGTGTTGGACGGGTGGTCTTCTGGGTCGAAGGTGATGACCTAGTTAGACCAGTCCAGGGGCTTCGTTGACCCGGAAGCGACCGCATTGAGTTCCCGGACTAGCCTCTTGCCCGCGCCGTTGGATGGAGGGAGCGAAGAGCCCCCATGGATGCATCCAACGACTCCATTGACTTCCTGGAACTGGCCACCATTGCCTCCTTGTACATCGGGAGCTTCCCCATTGTTAGCCGGGGCAGCCGCCTGATTGTTCTGTTCACGCCCTCCTTGTTCACCACGCCCTCCTCCTCGGCCTCCGCGGCCACCACCTCGATTCCAGCCACGGCCGCCTCCGCCTTGGTGACCCGTGGGACAATCTCGAGTGATGTGCCCGGCAAGGCCGCAGTTGTAGCAGCCGTTGTGCCCGGCTCTGCCAGTTCGACGCTGCTCACGTTCGGCGAGGTACCGGAGTGCGCGGCGGTCCTTGAGCGCATGGTTGCCGTCCGGGTGGATATGGCACCACGGGTCGGCTTCGTCTTCCTCAGTTGCGATGGGCTTGACCTTCTTCGCGAGTGGCTCGGTGACGAAGATGCGCTTGTCGGCACCAGCATCACGCTTCTTGTTCCTGGCGGTAGTGGCCTTGTCCTCGGGCTCGTCTTCTCTCACACCTTCTTCTGCCCGCGAGCAGTGGTCCGCAAGCTCCCAAAGCTTGCGGGTAGTTTCCACGCGATGAATGCTCAGCTTCTCCTGCATCCGAGGGTTGCGAACGTTGGTGCTGAAGCACTGGATGACGACCTCTTCTTTGATGAAGGGGATGGTGTTCATCTTGTGGGTGAAGCGCTGGATGTACTTGCGGAGAGTTTCGCCCGGTAGTTGCTTGAAGTCGTACAGATCTCTGGGGGTACCCGGAGGCTCGTACCCTCCCTGGAAAGCCCCCAGGAACTGCTCCTTCAGAGCTCGCCAGGATCGGATGGAGCTCTTGGGAAGGTTGAGGAGCCAGGTCTAGGCCTCTCCCTTCAGAGCCAGCGGGAACCTATTGGCCATCATGATCTCGTCAGCCCCAGCGACCATCGCGGCCAGAGAGTAGATCTGCAGGAAGTCCCAGGGGTTGGTGGTGCCATCGAAGCAGAGGATGTCGATCTTGAACTTCTTGGGCCAGTCAAAACGGCGAATCTCGGGGGAGAGGGCGTTGCAGCCTTCCGCGACGTCATCATCGCGATCTTCACGGCGGTGACGCTCCCAGCGGCGTTCAATGCGGGTGCGCATGTCCTCGCGCTGGCGATTGTCGAGGTCGTCGCGAAGGTCATGATCTTCCAAGGTTGAAGACCCAACGGAGATGGTCTTTACTCGGCCTTGACGCGGCCGGTTGGCCATGGGTGGAGCGGCTCGCGGTGGCTCAGTCTCCGCGTGGCGTTCGGCTCGGGGACGAGCCGTGGTTCGCGCGTCTGGCCTGTCGTGGCTCCTGGGTTGTCGACGGTGGTTGCCTGCGTGGCCGCCGGCATCGGGCCACCGTCGGCGTAGTCGAGGAGCTTTCTACGTGTGTCCTCCACGCCTGGTACACTTTGAGGTCAATGGTGCTTGGTGGGAACTGCATCAGAGCCTTGGCAGCCACCAGTGCGTCATGGCGAGCTTGAGCATCGGGAGGCGTGTGCGTAGAGGATCTGCTCTTGGAAGGTTGAGCAGCTCCAGCCGCCTGATCCTTGGCGGCGCCGTTGCCAACACTCTTATCTCCAGAAGGAGGTGGAGGAGGCCGGAAGGAAGCGCGTAGAGGCGAGGCCTCCTTGGATCCGCCACCGTGCTCATGGCTGGGTCCATCCGCGCCACCGGGCACCGTCTTCTCCACGGGCTGCACAGGTGGCGTACCTTCCCGGCGTGCGCTCACAGCACGGCGCTCAGCAGAGGTCCGAGTACGGGAGGGAGAGGCGGCCTTGGAGGTTGCGGCCTCAGGCTTCTTGGGTGGCATACTTGACGAAGAGCTTGACGAAGATCACCGAGCTTGAAGAAGATGAGATCAGCACT
Source organism: Poa pratensis (assembly GCA_947311845.1). Taxonomy (NCBI): domain Eukaryota; kingdom Viridiplantae; phylum Streptophyta; class Magnoliopsida; order Poales; family Poaceae; genus Poa; species Poa pratensis. Next base: position 112,447,044 of record CAMZMU010000052.1, read on the forward strand.
TGCGCCCCCCTACCTGGCGCGCCAGATGTCGTGTCACGAAGGACGGACACCGGGGATGAAGGACACCCCCTTTGTAGATTCGGTAGGGGCGCGAAGGAGGCTAGAAGACGTCTCCCGGAGAAGTACCGTCGGCGAGCTCTCCGTCTCTCTCTCCGCGTGGATGGCAAGCAAGTAAAGGACACATCGATCTACCCAGGTTCAGGCCGCCCGAAGGCTAACAGCCCTACTCCTGCATGTCTGGATAGATGGAAGCATCATGGTGTGGCTACAATGGAGTCTCCGACGAGATACCCGGGAAGGGTTTTGGCGAGAGGAAGGAGAAAGGGCAGATCCTGGCCTGGAGGAGATCACCTCCCTTCCTTCTCTGCCCTAGCTATGTCTTGCTATGCTCTTGCTTGGGTCTTGCCTAGCACTTGTCCTCTGATCGTCCTTCCTCGTTATGACCTGGTCCTCCTTTTATAGACGAGGGGATGCCACAGAGGTCACGCGAGGAGCATGAGGGGGTCTTGGCAGGAAGTTCCCCCTCTCCGTGGTGGAGGTGGCGACATGGCCTCTTCTCCTCCAAGTATCTTCCTCTGGTTTGGTGAGATCCCCGCCCTTTAGGGGAAAGCGTGGTGGAGGAAAGCTGGCACACCGCAGGTGGTGTTCCCTGCTCGCGCCTTGCTTCCCAAGTCTTCTAGGCTCTTCTACCATCTTCGGGAGGGTGCTGGAAACCCTCGGCTTCGACTGGTACGGCTTGATACCCGAGAGGGAGTCCGGCCCTGCCGGGGTCTCGGGCTCTCGAGGTCCTCCTTCTCTTCCGGGGTGTGAGGGATCCCGGGGTCCTTTGAACCCGGCAGACTTGGCTGGCTCGCGGGGTGCCCGCCAGCTTTGCTTCGTGTCTTGGCCTTGTCCATCTTATTTTTGGGCCCACAGGCGGTGGACCCACTTTGGCAGCATTAGGGGAACCCCGTGTTCCGCTGGTGCGACAGTTCATGAGTAGGCATACAACATTATATACTTTCTGGACATTTATATGATGTTTTGTTTAAGGATTATATGCAGCAAGAAACCTATTTGTTTATCACTACTAATGCACCCCACATAAAAGAAAATGGGAGAAACGGTGTTTTGAAGTTTTTTTCACAGGGATTGGAGGAGATGCACCAAGAGTTATCCAAGGATGGTGAAGACCATAAGCTTGGGGATGTGAAGACAACCCCACTGGACCTACACACTCTCGTTTGCACACGTCTAACTTCTGTTTTTCGATCGAAACACTTTATCGCATAAACTTGGAGTGTCTTTTTGTTTGTTTTGGTTTGATTTTTGTTTTTGTGAGACCACCACATTATCATTTATACATGAAATAGTTACTGGAAATATGGGTTGAAATATTTTGGATGCTATTATAAGATTGGGAAAAGGGATGTTTGAGTTGATTTTTAAAGTTACATATAAATGCATGATTCATGAGATTGTTAATGAGTAATAATTTGCAAATGCTTTATTAGGAGCTATCACTTATTCATGTTTTGATGCTGAATGTTATTTTACTTTGTGTAACATGGATTAGTTAGTTCTATGGACACTCATGCATGCATTTAGATGGTCAACTTTCTCCCTCTTGCTAGCCCAAAAATTCCAACAAGTAAAAACTTGTTTCAAACACCTTCAACCAAAGTTATTCCAGTGAGTCCACTATATCTACCTATTAGTTTTATGCTATTCCGAGTATGTTTATCATGTTATTTATGTTATCTATACCTCTGAATGAAAATGTTTATGTTATTGATTGTTATGGGAAAAGTTGGTTATATAGCTCTCACGAACTTGATGCACACTTTATTTTTATTGCTTAAATTAAACATGACCCATTGTGATTAAGATTTTGATGTTAGTGGCTTGATAAATGTCCGAGGTTGGGAGTTAGTCCCTGTCACATGCAAGGCTTTCAACATGCTCCTTCATCATTTAGTTGATATCATGTACTTTTATCTATGGATGCCTATCATGGTGAAATGAGGTGGAAATGAAGTAGTTTAAATGAGTTTGTATAAATGGTTAGAGAGACGCCTGAGCCGCTAATCTAAGCCATGCATCATTCATGGTGGAATTTTACTTACATGCTATGGTGAACCATCTGTGATACACCTTATAATAAAAAGCTATTCCAATGGTAAATAAAAAGGGTGTTGAGGTTGTTGATCTTGTTTGTTTGTCTTGTCATTTTGATATGGGCTTGTTCCATATCCTAGGACAAGAGGTACCCCAGTTGATGCTCTTGATGATACTATTATTACTTACAATGATATATAACTTGAACTTGCTTTATTTCCCAAGTTGAGTAACTCATGGTGTAGGTACTTGTATTCAAGGGGCATGAGACACCTAACCTTTACTTTGTCAAGCACACTACTCATATTTGCTTTCACATTAAACTTTAATCATTCAAGATGCTATGATAGGGATAATGAGAGCTTGACACCAAGGATTCCACATTGCAATCATTAACTTAAGTAGAAGAGTTTGGAAGTTGGATGAAACTTATGCATGCTTTACCTCTACTCACATATATATATCTTTTCCAAAGTGTCCACCTTTTATATTCAGATTTTCATCTACACTCTATGACCAATGTAGGATGTTCTTACTTATCATTATGCATACATGTGGTCCATATTACTTTCTTTCATGTTACACTTTGTGAACTATCATTGAACATCCTTGCTTTGAATACTTGATATCACTTCATAAACTATCTTGCATATTGCTACTCCTTTGATGAATCATTTGACTCTATGTAGCAGTGATGGCCCTTGAAGAGGTTGATCTACAGCTCCAGAAATCAGTCGATGTCTTGGTGCGTAGGTACCTGCGTCAAAAGTGAATGGGTTAGGTTGAGACTCCAAGTTGTCGTGGGTTTGTCACGTCAGGTGTCATAGATGACTTCGTAGGTGTGGGATTACGCGAGTCAAGCATCTCCGAGCTTGAGATCGCAGGAACAAAGATCAACACAGATTTACCCAGGTTTGGCCCCCTCAATGTGAGGTAAAAGACCTACTTCCTGCCTACCCTAGATTGGTATTGATATGATAATCGAGGTGTTACAATGGAGGCGATCCGATCTGGTACTCGCCGTATGAGCTAGGGTTTAAGGGCTTGATAGCTTGACCACGCCTAAGTCCTGCGAGTCCTCTTTATATACACAGAGGATCGCTAGGTTACAAAGGAAACTTCCTCCACAAGGAATACATCAACTGGAACCTACTCGGAGACTAACTCCTCCTCACGTCCTCCAGGATATGTCTTCTAGATCCTTCTCCTTGTGGCAGTTCGATGTTGGGCTTGATCCCATGTGGGCTTTTGTCCGTGCGAGTAAAGTAAGCCGCACTGGGCCGCGGGTTAATCCAAAAAGTATTCCCCCGACATTAGCCCCCAAGATTGGTCAGGACTTTACGGTGAGAACCTTCTGACCTCTTGAAATGGTCGCTGAGCCGCACTGCAAACGTTCTGGCCAATCTCTGACTTATGCGATTCAGAGCCGCGACTTATCTGTGCGACTCATCTCCGCTTCTGGAGATATTATTTTCCCTTTAATTGCGGACCGTTGCTCATTTTGCGGGCGCAAATTGTGCCGTTGGTTACGAGCGCAGATTGTGCCATTAGTTGCGGGCCCCGCCAGTTATAAGCTGCGGCCGCCTAGGCCGTTATCCACTTGCCCTTGCAATCTTCTCATCCCTAGCCGCGCCGTCTTCTTCCTCAATCCAAGCTTAGTTCTCCGATCCAATCTCCTCTTCGCAATGGCGCCCAAGGCAAAGCCATCCACTGATAAGCGCACGATTTCCTGCAACTGGGAGGGATCTTGGGTAACAGAAGAGGTCCTCGCGGATCTGGCCACCAAGGGTTTTCTGTCGCCGAAGGAGAGCAACATCTGGCGGGCGCCAGGCAGCGAGATCGTGCCGTGCCCTAAGCCCAACGAACTGGTGATGTTCGTGGAGCACGTGGAGCGTGGATTCATGCCACCCTGCTCCCTCTTCTTCCGCGATTTGATGCGGTGCCTAAGCCTCCGTCTTCACGACATCAGCCCCAACTCAATGCTCCAAGTGAGCAACTTTCATGTTTTGTGCGAAGATTATCTCGGCATAGCCCCCAGCATCGATCTATGGTTAGCTTCCTTCACCTGTAATAGCCAGCTCACCTCCAAAGGTGGGGCCTATGTTCAGGTTGGCACCATTTCTCTGCAATGCCATCGAAACTCTGTTCTTCCCAAGCTGGCCCTGGCAAATCGGCCCGGGCTTGGCAAAAATCCTTTTTCTACTGCCAAGATACTTCTCCGAAGGGCGAAACTCGTCTCCCTCCTGGTCCAACACCACCTTCGTGCCTACCGAGGCACTGAAATCAAAGCCTCGCGGCTCGGCCATGGCTTTCATCAATAAGTCGCTGATCAAGGTCCGCGCCTTAACAGGTCATGGTCTTACTGGCCTTGATCTTCTTTCTTGCTGGACCAAATGGCGCATCCAGCCCGTGAGTCCACGACAACGATCCTTCCTCGAGTGCGCTGGCACCTCTGCTGATGTCGATCGCATCAAGGCTGCGGACTGGACGCCTGAGGATTGGGTGGAATTCGTCACCCGCGTGACCGAGGAGAAAGACATCTCCTTTGACAAGGTGGGGCTTGCCCCTTTTAGTGTTGACAACAAGCCTTTTGAGGTAACTTCTCTTCCTTGTCTTTTTGCCTTTGTTGTTGAGTCGCATTCTTTTCTTAATACTACGACTTATATTTTCCTGATCCAGGCTGATGAAAATTACTGGTCGCTGCCTGCGACCGACGCCGGCACTGCTGCTCCCAAGCGTGCCACAAGAAAGAAGTTGCTGCCCGCTCTAGAGGGCAGCGAAATTGCTGGCATCCCCTCTGTCGCCACTGCGGCCTCAGAAGGTGAAGAAACTGAACTGGACGAGGATGACAGTCCAGTGCCAGCTGCGAGTTTTGCTGCCGCGGCTGGCCCAACTCCCCGCAGAGCCTCCAAGAGGCTATCTCGTGAAGAGCCAGAGCTTAATGCTCTGGAAAATCCTGAGGCCGCAAAGCGTCGCAAGCCTGCTGGGGCATGACCTCCTACGCTGCCGGGCGTGTGTACAAAGCCACCGCCTCAGCTGAAGAAGACATGGGTCCCCTTCTGATAATTTCTGCTGTCTTGACATCTCGACTGCTTATTCTTTTTCCTCTACTGACACGCAAACTTCTGCTCGTAGATTCTTGGACCCAAGGCCTGTCATCGCCGTCAAGTGACGACCTTATGGCCTCTGTGAAGATGGCTCCAGAGTTAGTGACTTTCCTTGCGCTTATAACACTTTTATTCTGGTTTATGTGCTTCTTCTTCACTCAATGCCCTTGTTTTTTAGCAGAAGTGCAGTTAAATCCACGACTGAACTTGGAGTTGTCTCTGAAACTGCGGTTGAGCCGCGCTTATCGCCTGTAGCTCATACTGCCATGGTGGAGGGTGTGGCCACCACTGATGACTTGGCTACGGCCTCTGTTCCTGACACGGCTACCCAAGAGGTGGCTCTGGAGGACGGAACGGGTCTCCTTATGATCCAAGACATGGAGAAGGTCAACCCTTCCTCCATAGTTGCAATGACCAAGGATGCTGATGCGCCGTTGATTGAGTCGCCAGCGGCTGATAGCCAGCGATTGCCAGCTCTGCGTGTTGAGGTTGCTTCCTCCTCCTCCATGAGCCGCGCAGAGAAACTGTCAGAGGCCATCATCGCCTCAAATGACCAGCAAGCCGCGGAGCTCCGCAAGGCGCTATCTGATCTATCTGCGGCTTACAAGGTAAACTTCTGTCTCCACTTATCTGTCTGCGGCTTACAAGGTAAACTTCTGTCTCCACTTATCTGTCTCTAGCCCCCAAGGATCAAGTTTCTTTTTTGACTGTAAAGGGAAAATTGATACTTCTCTTTAGCTATTGATAGGTACGTACTAACTTATGTACTTTTTGTAGGAGGAACTACGTTCCGTAACAGTCGCAAGACTTGCCTTGGAAAAGCAGTTAGGGGAGATTTCTTCTGAACTGGAGAGGCTGCGCGAACTCCTTGGCCAGCGTGACGCTGAGCTAAAGAAGAGGGAAGCCAGGATGGGCGAGCTGTCTGATGAGAGCTTTAAGTTATCTAAACAAGCCAAAGCCACTGAGCTGCGGCTTAAGAAGGTTGAAGAAAAGTTCGAAGAGAGGGTCCAACAGCTGGATCAGCAAATCAATGCCCAGAAGGACGCCCTTGTTCAGGCAAATGAGGATGCAAGGGTAAAGGCTGTTGAAATTGGCAGTCTTGAGAAAAAATTGACCAAGTTATCTGACACCCACAACCTTGTTCACGCCAAAGTCTGTATCATGACTCAGGAGTTGGCTGGTAAGTGTTGCGACTCATGTCTGCATCTGTTTTCTCCACTATCTTTGCTTGTATATTGTTGAGCTGACTGAGAAATGCCTTGATGTAGGTGAAAATGCCGCATTGCAGCGCAGCAGTACTCAAGAACAGCTGGATTATATCCGTGAGTTTTCGCGGAAAGCTTGCGATGCCATGAGATCGCTGTCTGCTTGTCTTCTGCCAAAAAAGCCTGCTCCTGCTGATGCTGAGGGACTATTGAAGAGACTGCTCAAGGCACCTCAATATTTTTTGGACTGGAAGGAATCCTCAGCTCGCTCTGGTGCGGCTCATGTGCTTGCCTTGGCCAAGACGTACTACCCATCCTTTGATGCTGCTAGAGTTGCACAAGGCAGGCCCTCGAAGAAGGTGGATGGCACCGATCTGACGGCCTCAGAATATACGGCGACTTGGAAGAGCATGCGCGGTCACGCGACTGAGTTGGTGGATGGGGTGGATCTTGTGACCTATCTGGGGAAATATCATGCAGATGGGAGCAGATTTGAAAGGTTACCCACTCCATCGACCAGCATGGCGGTTCAGCAAGATAAGAACCCCTCTCCAGGTGTGTCCAGCTCTGAAGCCCCCAAGTCCGCGACTGAAAAGCCGTCCAGCGAACCTGCAACTGCTCCTTCTGGCAAGCTTGGTAAGCCGCCTGTTCCTCCTTCCCACAAGCCAAAAACTGCGCACAAATGAAGAAACAATGTGTGGATGAATTTAGCCCTTAGTGGCTTGTAATAATTTGTTAGTATTATGTATGTCAAAGACAATGTTATGGTTGTGTAAGTACTCTGAGCAGTACATGTTTCGACCAATAGGCTAGTCCTTATGATTTGTCTCGGTTTTTCCTCACTTAGGCCCTTGCGCGGCTCAGAATTTCCCAGGTAAAAAGTGCATGTTCAGGGTCGAGAGCGGCCATGATAGGCGATCAAACTCGATTGACGCCGCACCCCCAGTACTTTGGCCGCATAGTGCAAGTCGCATCCAAGAGAGGTTGAGTATAATCACGATAAATGCCACTCGTTTGGCGATCCCAAGGTAATAGGCCGCGCTAAAAAGCTGTCGCGCCCCCAAGGAACCAATGATTAAAAAAATAAAAGACTGACAACTCAATTGGTAGTTTGAGATGCTTTATTTCAAAATGATTATATGATACATAGGGTCGGTCGCGCCTAGGTGGCGACCAGAAATGATGCTTAGGTCGGTTGCGCCTAGGTGGCAACCAGAAATGGGTCGATCGCGCCTGAGTGGCGATCCGAAGTGATACAAGGGTCGGTCGCGCCTGGGTGGCGACCAGAGGTGATACATGGGTCGGTCGCGCCTGGGTGGCGACCAGAAATAGGTCGACCGCGCCTGAGTGGCGATCCAAAGTGATACATGTAGGAAATATGCCCAAGAGGCAATCATAGAGATGATGATATTTCAATGTATCCATGATTTATAATGTGCCTTGAATAATGTCTTGTATTGATTGGCGAGTTGAGGACTTGTCTGTGAAACTCATTACTTGTATGGTTATTCTAAATATGTCCCTAGTCGGAGTTCATGTGAGGACACACTTGAATATTAGACTAGCACATGTATTAGTAGATGACTATGTTTCACAAGTCATAGACATGGAGATGTCAAAACTAATAATGTGGACTTATGTTGTGAACATAGAGTTGGGCTGACCCACCTTGAGACAATGAAGCAAACGTTCATAGCTCTCTCTCTACACGATGTGTTTGCTTTGTCCCTAGACCTGAGATTGTCGTATGTACTTGAGATGTGAATTGACCTACTTTGGGGCTATCCAACGCTACACCGTGAAAGGGTAGCCATAAAGGTAGCTTACGGGTTTGTCATGAAACATGCTGCAAGGCATAGTCAGTCAAGATGGGATTTGCCCCTCTCTACTTGAGAGAGATATTTCTCTGGGCCCCTCGAGTGATCGGATCCAGAAATGCATGGCCGTGCTACATAAGGTTAATGGTTAACCTAGTATGGGATTCCGAATCACAGGATCGAGAAAGAGAGGTCAGCTGGAGGCTTGACCTAATATCGTGAGGCAAAGGGAATGGCATAAACATTGTGATGGTTCGTCCGATACGATCTTTATGTGCGTTTGGGAGTTGGCACGTTTTGCTAGAAGCCGCTACCAACTATTGGCCGAGTAGGTGTACTCGTGTCATGTCTAAACGTGCGTGAACCTATAGGGTCACACACTTAAGGCAGTGAAGGCAGAATTCGGATTGGATCCGAGTTGGGCTGGAATAGACTCCAGAATGGGCTTCGGTTGAGGCAGCCCAATATGGGGAGGTCTATATAAGGAGAGGAGGCTGGACGTTTTAGGGTTGCCCAATTCCGCACCACAATCCACCCAGCCACCGTCTCACCACGCCCCTGCCGCCCGCGCGGACCTAGCAGTCCGGCGAGCGGCGCCTCCACGCCGTACGTGTGGATACCGATAGAGGTGCTGCACTTGGAGCACTTGGACGAGCCGCCGAGAGGAGCTGTTCGTGGGAGCGACTGGATCGGAGAGGATTGTACGTCTACCCTGCCCCGACTCGCTTCACCGACTTCGGCACGGCACAGCGCGTCTAGTGGTAATCCCGTGATCTATAACTGCAGCAGTTCCTTGGATGTCGCGGTAGAAAATTTTGATTTGCGCTAGTGTAGCCTACACGCGACCCTTCAGTGGTATCAGAGCCGATGCTGCCTCGTTATAGGTTCGGATCATTTGCATATGTGATATGTAGATGGGGTAAGGCCGATGTGATCGGCAGTCTGTTGTAAATGTCTTGATCTGTGATCTGATTTCCGTGATCGTGTTGCAAGAGGTCGTCGAACGACTTACCCCTACCGGTCGGTTTCCGCCATCGGGGTAGACTGTGACACGTAAATCCAACAGCAGCACGCGAAGATCAATTGGATTGGTCGAATCGGAATTTAGATCATATTCATGGTGCATGAGATGCGCGGGGTGATAGATCGGATCTATCGCCGGTAACAGGTAATCTGCCAAAACGAACAGTTTCCGGTAATACGGCTGTAACTTTTGCAGACGACCTCGGATCGAGAAAAGGTCTGAATAAAAGTTGTAGATCTTTTTATTTTGCTTCAGAAAAACCAGGGTCAATTGAAGAGGGTCAAATTTAGATTTGGCAAATTCGATTGATAAAAGCAAGTTTCGGCGTTAGAACGTCTAACTCGTTTTTGCAGATTTGTGTTTTGTGACCAGTATGGCCCATGTGTATGTGATGCATGTGTGTAATTTTTCATGACCTGCGTGTCGTGAGTATGTCAACACGGCAGGAGCCAGATGTGTTGTCACTTATTGTATTAACGGCCTGCGTGCCGACTTGTGATGATCCCCACACTTCATGTAATTTACATTACTAGCTGTTAGGCGTAATAGCTTGTAATAGTTCTTGGAGGACTCATCACTCGGAGGGATGGCGCACATGGACCATGGAGATGGAGATCACCATGGTGGACAGGTTCTATGGAGATGGAGATCACCATGAGAAACGGGCCATACTGTGTCACAACTATGTGATTGCTATTCCTGTTGTTTTACTCCTATGCATGTTAGATTCGTGGAAGTAGAACGATCCCTCACAAATGTTAAGTTAACATGCCCCCCAACTAAACCTTGCACCATCCCATGTCTTCTACGATCGATGGTGGGCCTATGACAGTAGGGTGCCATCGGTTTTCGTTGACTAGATGGGTTTGTATCGGATACTTACATGCATAAGAGTTGGTTAGCTCAACAAGGTAATCTTAACGGTTAAGCGCCTTGGGGCATAAAGGTTGGGTTTTGACATAGAGATGTCACCCAACAACAAGAGTCATATGTGATATGATTAGCAAAGTGTTGCTTACCGAACTACCTCGTTTTCTAGCGGTGAAGCGTCCGGCTCACTAGGAGACTTGTTCGTTGTGGATCTTGAATCACTAAGTATCAACAGAGGGATGTTGGTTTTAGTGGGAGTAGACCATATTAAATTGTTTAATGTTTTACTCTATCATGGATTTTTGTCTTAGTATTTTGCATGTTTTCTGTTGTAGATCAATGGCACGTAACCAACCCACCCCTTTTGCTTTGCGTTCCATCCTTGAGAAAGAAAAGTTAACTGGAACAAACTATTCGGATTGGATCCGGAATCTGAGAATTGTTCTCAGGGCTGATAAGAAGGAAAGTGTTCTGGATACCCCAATCCCAGATGAACCTCTTGACACCGACACTGCTGCCATTAGGGCTGCCTACAAGAGAGCATGTGATGAGTCTCTTGAGGTTAGCTGCCTTATGCTTGCTTGCATGGAACCCGACCTTCAAAAGCAGTTTGATGGTCAGGAAGCGTACGATATGATCGTTGCGCTTAAGGACATGTTCCAGACCCAGGCCAGGACTGAAAGGTTCAATGTCGCTAAGGCCTTTGGTGAATGCAAGCTAGCTGAAGGAGCAGCAGTAGGCCCGCACGTGATCAAGATGCTTGGTTACGCGCAGACTTTGGACAAACTTGGTTTTCCATTGGGCCGAGAGTTGGCCACTGATTTTATTTTAGCGTCGCTTCCAGCCAGCTATGGGCATTTCATTTCGAACTACCATATGCATGGGGTGGAGAAGGACCTTAATGAACTTTGTGGAATGCTCAAGACGGCAGAATGTGACATTAAGAAGTGTGCAGGGCATGGCCAAGTGTTGGCTGTGCAGAACAAGCCTAGCTTCAAGAAGCATGGCAAGTCCAAGGCAAAAGGAAAAGCTAAAGATGTGATCTCTAAGCCAAAGCCTAAGCCTAAGGATGGACCTAAACCTGACACAGAATGTTACTACTGCCATGAGTCTGGACACTGGAAGAGAAACTGCAGCAAGTACCTTGCTTCTTTGAAGAAGAGTGGGAGTAAGACTTCTAGCTCAGGTACGCTTGTGGTTAATGTTATAGACATTTTTCTCGCTGACTCCATTATTAACTCTTGGGTATTTGATACCGGATCGGTTGCTCACATTTGCAAATCGATGCAGGGGCTAGTAAGGAGTAGAAGCGTGAGACAAGGAGAAGTTGATCTTCGCGTCGGAAATAATGCAAAGGTTGCTGCGTTGTCCGTTGGCGTCATGCAACTGCACCTCCCTTCAGGATTTATTATGGAATTGAATAATTGTTATTATGTTCCAGCTTTAAGTCGAAACATTATTTCTCCTTCATGTTTGATGCGAGATGGTTATTCATTTGCGAGTAAAAACAATGGTTGTTCTATCTCTAAGAATGATATGTTTGTGGCTTTTGCTTCCATTGTGAATGGGTTGTTTATTTTGAATCCTGATGATGTTCATGATGATGAGCAAGTTTATAACATAAGTGCTAAAAGGCTTCGGCCTAATGATTTGAATCCCACCTATGTTTGGCATTGTCGTTTGGGTCATATAAGTGAAAAGCGCATGAAGAAACTCCATTCTGATGGACTTCTAACTTCGTTTGATTTTGAATCATACGAGACATGTGAAGCTTGTTTGCTTGGGAAGATGACCAAGTCGCCTTTCAATGGTTCTCCTGAAAGGGCGACGGACTTACTGGAACTAATACATACTGATGTATGTGGACCAATGAGCACGACCGCTAGAGGTGGTTTTCACTACTTCATAACTTTCACTGATGACTTTAGTAGATATGGATATGTCTACCTAATGAGGCATAAGTCTGAAACTTTTGAAAAGTTCAAAGAGTTCCAGAATGAAGTAGAGAATCAACGTGGCAAGAAAATTAAGGCTCTACGATCAGATCGTGGAGGAGAATATTTGAGTCACGAATTTAGCAATCATCTGAAGAGTTGCGGAATTGTTCCTCAACTTACGCCGCCCGGAACGCCTCAAAGAAACGGGGTTTCCGAACGACGTAATCGGACTTTGTTGGACATGGTTCGATCAATGATGAGCCAGTCAGATCTACCATTATCGTTTTGGGGTTTCGCTCTAGAAACAGCAGCTCACACACTAAATAGGGTACCATCTAAATCCGTAGTTAAGACACCATATGAGATGTGGAATGGGAAGAGTCCCAAGTTGTCTTTTCTAAAGATTTGGGGCTGTGATGCGTTTGTCAAGCGACTTCAGGCGGACAAGCTCACACCCAAGTCGGATAAATGCATATTCGTAGGATACCCCAAGGAAACCTTGGGATATTACTTCTACAACCGAGAAGAGGGCAAAGTGTTTGTCGCTCGAAGCGGTGTTTTCTTAGAGAAAGAGTTTCTCAAGAAGGAAACAAGTGGAAAGACGGTGCTGCTTGAAGAAGTTCAAGTTGAGCCTACCGGGGAGGACTCAATGGGTGATGCCATCATGGCAGAACGAGTTGAGGAACCCGTGGCAAGAGAAACACCAGCACTACGAAGGTCAGAAAGGATTCGCAATGCGCGAGAAATATTATTGATAGACAATGATACGCGTGAAATATTATTGTTGGACAATGATGAACCTTCGACCTATGCGGAAGCAATGATGGACCTAGACTCTGAGAAATGGCAAAGTGCCATGAGATCCGAGATAGATTCCATGGATGAAAATCAAGTTTGGAACTTGGTTGACCTGCCTGATGGTCATAGGACCATCGAGTGCAAATGGATCTATAAGAAGAAGATTGATATGGATGGAAATGTTCACATCTATAAAGCTCGACTTGTTGCAAAAGGTTTTCGACAAGTTCAAGGAGTTGACTACGAGGAGACCTTCTCGCCCGTAGTGATGCTTAAATCTATTCGGATAATTCTAGCTATTGCTGCATATTTTGACTATGAGATATGGCAAATGGATGTCAAGACAGCTTTCCTGAATGGAAACCTTGCCGAGGACGTGTATATGATGCAGCCCGAGGGTTTTGTCGATCCTAAAAATGCTGGAAAGGTTTGCAAACTTCGAAAGTCCATTTATGGACTGAAGCAAGCATCTCGGAGTTGGAATATTCGTTTTGATGAAGTAGTCCAAGGATTTGGCTTCACCAAAATCGAATCAGAGTCTTGTGTTTACAAGAAAGATAGTGGGAGCTCGCTCGTATTTCTAATCTTGTATGTGGATGACATACTGCTGATTGGAAATGACATTCCTATGCTTGAATCCGTAAAGACTTCGTTGAAGAATAGTTTTTCAATGAAGGACTTAGGAGAAGCAGCATATATTCTGGGAATTAAGATCTATAGAGATAGATCGAAGAGGCTAATAGGATTAAGCCAGAGTACATACCTTGACAAGGTGCTAAAACGTTTCGGCATGGAAGAGGCTAAGAAAGGGTTCTTGCCTATGTCACATGGTATAAACCTTAGCAAGACTCAGTGTCCTTCGACTACTGATGAGCGAGAGCGCATGAAAAATATCAAATATGCTTCGGCAATTGGATCTATCATGTATGCTATGATTTGTACTCGCCCAGATATTTCTTATGCTCTAAGTGTTACGAGCAGGTACCAAGCTGATCCCGGTGAGAGTCACTGGACAGCGGTAAAGAATATCCTTAAGTACTTGAAAAGGACTAAGGATATGTTCCTAGTTTACGGAGGTGAGGAGGAGCTCGTTGTAAATGGTTACACCGATGCTAGTTTCCAAACTGATGTGGATGATTCCAAGTCGCAATCGGGCTATGTGTTCACGTTGAACGGTGGGGCGGTTTGCTGGAAGAGTTCCAAGCAGGACACAGTTGCTCATTCTACAATGGAGGCCGAGTATTATGCTGCGGCAGAAGCTAGCATGGAAAGTGTTTGGATGAAAATGTTCCTTACTGATCTTGGTGTTGTCCCTAGTGCGTCCAGTCCAGTGGATCTCTACTGTGACAACAGTGGAACCATTGCGATAGCAAAGGAGCCAAGGAATCACCAGAAGACCAAACACTTCATGCGGCGGTTTCATCTCATTCGGCAGTACATCGAACGAGGCGAAATAAACTTATGCAAAATACATACGGATCTGAATGTGGCTGATCCGTTGACAAAGCCTCTCTCACAGAAGAATCATGATAAGCACACAAGAGCTATGGGTATTAGATATCTTCTAGATTGACTCTAGTGCAAGTGGGAGACTGTAGGAAATATGCCCAAGAGGCAATCATAGAGATGATGATATTTCAATGTATCCATGATTTATAATGTGCCTTGAATAATGTCTTGTATTGATTGGCGAGTTGAGGACTTGTCTGTGAAACTCATTACTTGTATGGTTATTCTAAATATGTCCCTAGTCGGAGTTCATGTGAGGACACACTTGAATATTAGACTAGCACATGTATTAGTAGATGACTATGTTTCACAAGTCATAGACATGGAGATGTCAAACTAATAATGTGGACTTATGTTGTGAACATAGAGTTGGGCTGACCCACCTTGAGACAATGAAGCAAACGTTCATAGCTCTCTCTCTACACGATGTGTTTGCTTTGTCCCTAGACCTGAGATTGTCGTATGTACTTGAGATGTGAATTGACCTACTTTGGGGCTATCCAACGCTACACCGTGAAAGGGTAGCCATAAAGGTAGCTTACGGGTTTGTCATGAAACATGCTGCAAGGCATAGTCAGTCAAGATGGGATTTGCCCCTCTCTACTTGAGAGAGATATTTCTCTGGGCCCCTCGAGTGATCGGATCCAGAAATGCATGGCCGTGCTACATAAGGTTAATGGTTAACCTAGTATGGGATTCCGAATCACAGGATCGAGAAAGAGAGGTCAGCTGGAGGCTTGACCTAATATCGTGAGGCAAAGGGAATGGCATAAACATTGTGATGGTTCGTCCGATACGATCTTTATGTGCGTTTGGGAGTTGGCACGTTTTGCTAGAAGCCGCTACCAACTATTGGCCGAGTAGGTGTACTCGTGTCATGTCTAAACGTGCGTGAACCTATAGGGTCACACACTTAAGGCAGTGAAGGCAGAATTCGGATTGGATCCGAGTTGGGCTGGAATAGACTCCAGAATGGGCTTCGGTTGAGGCAGCCCAATATGGGGAGGTCTATATAAGGAGAGGAGGCTGGACGTTTTAGGGTTGCCCAATTCCGCACCACAATCCACCCAGCCACCGTCTCACCACGCCCCTGCCGCCCGCGCGGACCTAGCAGTCCGGCGAGCGGCGCCTCCACGCCGTACGTGTGGATACCGATAGAGGTGCTGCACTTGGAGCACTTGGACGAGCCGCCGAGAGGAGCTGTTCGTGGGAGCTGTTCGTGGGAGCGACTGGATCGGAGAGGATTGTACGTCTACCCTGCCCCGACTCGCTTCACCGACTTCGGCACGGCACAGCGCGTCTAGTGGTAATCCCGTGATCTATAACTTCAGCAGTTCCTTGGATGTCGCGGTAGAAAATTTTGTTTTGCGCTAGTGTAGCCTACACGCGACCCTTCAATACATTGGTCGGTCGCGCTTGGGTGGCGACCAGAGGTGATACATTAGTGGCTAGCTTAATGATACGAACCCTTAATGGTTTTTGTTGCGGCTGCTGATAGCGACTCGCGATGTTGGGGATATACCCTCATTGGTGATTGGCTGTTGCCCTTGCTTTCCTCGCCACCCTTGCGGCTTTAATCTGAAGTCGCAAGTCAAGCAGGTGCCTCTTGGCCTCTACAATGTCATCAAAATTTTCCCGCGACTCGCGCATGGGCGCGCTCTCTGCGATGCAAGCTGCTCTGGCCATGGCCTTGTCGCCTTCTTCGCATTCTTGAGCTATTCTTCGGTTGCCATTAATGGTGATGACTCCCCTGGGGCCTGGCATTTTAAGCTTCAGGTACACATAGCATGGCCTAGCCATAAACTTTGCGAATGCTTCTCTGCCAAACAGCGCATGATATGGGCTCTGGAAATCTACAACCTCGAACCTGATATACTCGCTTCTGAAGTTGGTTTGTGTCCCAAAGGCAACCTCCAAGTTGATTCGCCCCAACGGCTGAGCTGATATGCCTGGCACGACGCCGTGAAACGTTGTTCCTGATGGGTGTAGCTGCTTTTCTTGGAGGTTCATTCTTTTGAAGGTTTCGTAGTACAAATATTGATGCTGCTGCCTTCGTCCATCAGCACTTTGCCCAACTTGTATCCTACGACTTGAGGGGCAACCACCAGCGCGAGTTTGCCCTCTTCATTTATTTCTCCTGGGTGGTCCTTGCGGCTCCAAACTACTGGCTGCTCGGACCACTTTAGCCACTGTGGTACGGCTGGTACTATGGCGTTAACAGCCTGATTGCGTCGTCGCAGCTTTTGCTCTCTCCTTGAGGTATTAACCACAATGGTGTGATACTGACCCAACTGTTTTGGGAACTGTGGCTGATCTGGCTGTGGATTTGGGACAGCGTTGTTGCTGTTGTTGCCTCCGTCGTGGTTACCTCCCTCATTGTTTTGATGATTGTTGTTTGTGTTGAGTCGTTGCCCATCCTTCCACTTTTTGTAATGATAGCACTGTGCTTTTGTGTGGTTTCCCATCTTTTCCTATATGGATGTCGCAGGGGCGTTTGAAAACATCTTCCAAGTTAACTGGGTGAAAATTCCTTCCTCTGCCGCTGCTTTGCTTATACTGAGTGTTCGTATTTGCGACTAACCCCGAGTTTACTTCCTCGTTCTGGCGCTTGTTATAACTCGCATTAGCATTGCTAGCTTGCAGTTGTTGAGGCTTGCTACTGGCCTTCTTTCCCTTGCCAGTATTTTCCTCTTCCTCCCCATCAGATACGTCTCTGGTTTTATCCGAGCTAGCATACTTGTTGGCTGCCGCCATTACCTCGCTTAGGCTCTTGACTTTGTCCTTCATGCGACCTAGTTTGTGGACCAGCGGCTCAAACTTGCAATTTTTCTCCATGACAAGGACTGCTGAACTGGGTGGTATGTTGTCTGAGGAATGTATGATTTCCGCGACCCTTCTCATCCAGTGGCGACTCGACTCACCTTCCTTCTGTACGCAACGTTCAAGGTCCTCTATACTGCAGATTTGCTTGCATGTTCCTTGGAAATTCTTGATAAAAGCTTCCTTCATCTCATCCCAAGAGTTTATTGTATTTGGCGGCAAATTCTGCAGCCATATGTAACCTGCGCCTTCTAACATCATGTTTAGGTACCGTGCGCAGATCTTTTCGGATGCGTTTAGGATGCTCATGCCCATCTCGTAATTGTTGAGCCAAGTAACTGGGTCCATGCTCGCGTTGTAGTTGGCGACCTTGCGAGGTCCTTTGAAATCTGCAGGAAACGGTTCAGACCTGATTCTTTCGCTGAAACAGACTGGGCCTTTGAGTCGCGACGATAAATTGGATGAAGCTGGCCTTCCCATTGGATTAGCCGCCGAGCGCGGCTGCACAATTTCTACGGGTTGAACTTGCTGAGGTTGATTTTGAGCCGCAGTTTGATTTTCCCTTTGTCGCCTAGCCGAACTTGAGGTCGCAACGTGTGGCGATTCCGCGTGGATGCTTCTTTCCGCCGTTGCTCTACTATTGTAAGGGGTGGAGTGCAGCCGTCCCGCGTGTTCGGACATGTTTGCCTGCTGTATTATTGCTGTGCTCAGCATCTCAATGGCGCGCCGCGCCTCCCGGTCCATTGGTGTGTCTCCTGCTGGCGCTAACCTGGCCAAGATGTTCGTAGCCGCAACGAGATTCTCCACTGGGCTAACATAATGTCCTTGCAGCGTGTGGAACCTTTGAGGCTGCTGTGGCGGCTGCTGAACAAAGGTTGGCTGCGGCAATGGCGGGGGCATGATGGCCCTGTTGTTAGCTTGTACTATGGCCCTTGATCCAGGTATTTCCGCTGCTCTTGGTGCTGCGAAGGAACCGCTGGTACAACTGATGGTACATCGATCGCTTGAACCGCTGGCTCGGCTAATGGCGCCACGGACCGCATAACCATAGCAGACGGTGCCATGTGTGTGGGTACCGCGACTGATGGTTGTGCGACTCCTGACCATGTGACCGGGCGCACTGTGTTGGTGGCGACTGATGGGATCGCGCTGGGTGGTACCGCGGTTACTGGCGTTTCAACCGCGGGAACCGCTATTGTTGGTCCAGCGGTAGGCGATTGGAACAGCTCCATAGGATTTACTGTCCCTGGCTGCAAGCGACTCGCATGGCGTCTGTGTGGCAAGGTGGCCTGTACTCCTTGCAAAGTATTGGTGTCCTCGATGAGTCGCTGTTGCTCCTGTTGGAGGCGCTGTTCCTCGCGCGCCAGCCTGGCTCTCTTATCTGCGATTTTCTGGACTTCATCATATAGCCCGATCCTGGTAGCCTCCAATTCTGTCACTCTAGCGGCCGCGTTAACCGCAGATATTGGCGTGAACAACACACTTCCCTGTTGCAGCGTGACCGCTGCGTCGGGGGCTACCCTTGACCCTGATTCCGCGGGCACAACTCCGGGTGGAGTCTCTCGGTTCGCGACTCCTGAGGCCGCGACTCCTGGCGTTACCGCAGCGGATGCCGCGACTCCTGATGCGTTTAGCGCGGCTTGTTCTGCTGCTTCCGGCGGCATGGAGGCTAAGCTGCCTGGTGGCATGCCCAGCCCTTCGTCCGCTTCTGTGGTCCTGTAGACCCCTTCCATGTGCCGATCTTCTACAGAGGGCGAGTCGCCATCCACAGGGCCTCTGCGTAGCCTTTCCTCAAGGACATACTCAATGGATTGGCCTTCTTCGTCTTCAAGAGGTAGCGACTCGTAGTTGATAGATTCTTCTTCTTGATCCACCGTCACCGCGACTCCTTCTTCCGAGTCGCCATGTTGCGATGGATCTTCTGACTCGCCGCCAATGAAGCCGACGAAGACATGGACAGATCCAAACGGGATGATGTGGCCGGTTTCCAGGTAGTCAGCTTCTGGCCCCCAGCTTGAATCGTCAATGAGAGGTGTGCCATTGACCGTGATGATACGACCAACAACAAGATCTTCAGCTCCCTTCATGAATTCTGCGCGGAACGTTACGCTCTTGACCGCAGGCCCCACGGTGGGCGCCAACTGTCGTGGGTTTGTCACGTCAGGTGTCATAGATGACTTCGTAGGTGTGGGATTACGCGAGTCAAGCATCTCCGAGCTTGGGATCGCAGGAACAAAGATCAACACAGATTTACCCAGGTTCGGCCCCCTCAATGTGAGGTAAAAGACCTACTTCCTGCCTACCCTAGATTGGTATTGATATGATAATCGAGGTATTACAATGGAGGCGATCCGATCTGGTACTCGCCGTATGAGCTAGGGTTTAAGGGCTTGATAGCTTGACCCCGCCTAAGTCCTGCGAGTCCTCTTTATATACACAGAGGATCGCTAGGTTACAAAGGAAACTTCCTCCACAAGGAATACATCAACTTGAACCTACTCGGAGACTAACTTCTCCTCACGTCCTCCAGGATATGTCTTCTAGATCCTTCTCCTTGTGGCGGTTCGATGTTGGGCTTGATCCCATGTGGGCTTTTGTCCGTGCGAGTAAAGTAAGCCGCACTGGGCCGCGGGTTAATCCAGAAAGTATTCCCCCGACATAAGTGAAGAGTGTGTAGTAAGTGGAAGACGTGTTTTCCCCACGAGGGGTGACTCGAGGGTTTAATATCGAACTCTCGGAGAATCAGTAGTGAAAGATTTATCTCCTTATCCTTCTTTTTGGTCACCTACAAAACAATGTTAAATGTTTTGGTCCTCAACCTCACATGTGGTTGTCAAGCACAAAGTGTATGAATGATATCAAGATAAATATGCAATGCAAATAAGAAATAAATATGCAATGGTGGTGAATAAATGTGCAAGGATGATGATAACAATGATGAATGATATTTATGGTTTTTTTATGATGAATGCAAGATGTAAAAGTGTTTTTGTATTTTCGGATTTAATAAATGCAGAAAATGGAAAAGTGGTAAAAGTTGTTGGAAAGGTGTTTCTTATGATTAAAAATGGACCGGAGTTTATGGTTTCACAAATGCACTCTCTCTTTAATAAAGTGGTAGACAATGGAACACATAGAGTTGACATATGAGATTGTAACACAAAGTTTGATGACAAGTTGGGCATCACGTCCTAACATAGAGATCTTTTGGTTATTAATCTCACTTATACTCCACCAAGATGCGAACCAAATCATAACACCTCAGTAATTAAGATAACTCAGAGTATAGTTTTAAGTATCATGACATGAAGTTAAAATAAGAACATGCTAGATCTAGTCACGGAGAAGTGGTAAATCACCCACAACCCTTGTAGCATGGTATTTTTGTTTATCCCTAGTGAGGCAACAAAGTAAGGTAAAACACCCAAGTGGATCGCGATATTACAGTTGTCAACTTACCGCACTCACCAACCCCGTTACACCAACTAATGCACACATCACCCCACACACGCCCTCATAAACATGCTTGATCATAACAAGTAGATAAGAACGGGTACATAATATGCATCTATATCTATTATATAATTAAAGTACAAGATAACCAATGGTTAGGATTAACCAGCTAAAAATAACGGCTCAGATTTTACTAGAAAGAAGACACGGAAGTAAGAGACGTGTACGCCGAGCCACTTTTAATAGAGGTCTAGGTTAAGAAAAGAGTCCGCAACAAATAATTATCGGTTGGGAAACCGATTTGTTTTTCCTTGCATGGAGATTTCTTTTGCCAAACTCAAGTGCTCCACCACGGCTGTAGGACGGCGGCCGGTGACGGAGACCTAAATCTCGGTTCCAGATCGATTAACTGTTGTCTTTCATCCTCTTGCATGCAGGTTCATGCATTCACCGACCAGATTTTCCATCCAGCTGATTATGGAGCTGCCGACGCGGACGAAGCCGGATCGATAGTGCTATACGTATTCCTGCCCATTGGTCTCATATTTATTATCTTCTACATTAATCTGCCGATTGATTATTGAGCTGCCGCCGCCGACGAGAAGCCGAATCAATGGTAATCCAACTTACTCCTGCCCATTGGTCTCAGATTTATTACTTCTAAATTAATCTACCCGTTCACTATGAAACTAATTTGCAGAATCTGAACTTAACGATGCAGTGATAACTGTACCTATGATAGGTGCATGGCCGATAGATTTAAGTTACATGCCAGAACGGAAGGTAGCTGGACCAGCAAACATGTCCACGAGCTGCCGACATGAACCTAGCTGTAACCTACTTGGACAAGGACGAAGCTACGCTAATTTCTACTTTTCTATATCCAGCCATCTATTGCTTTAAAAAAAAAATCCAAGCAGCCGCCTCCGAGGTCGACTACAAGATAGAGAGCTCTGGTCCTGATTGATCGTTGTTGATACAAGATGATGGAAGCAATTTATACAGATTTATTTCACTGGCTGCATTAGGAGTTACTTATTTTGGATGACACAAGATATATTCGCTGATATTATGTTGATACATACGGGCCAATCGTTTTCATCCAGACAAAAAGTATTTCCAGCTTTTCATTCTCCTTCTATCGGTACGCGAACTAACTGCAATAGTACCAATACTCAGTAGTTCTTATTTTTGTTGTTTGGTCCTTTCATTTATATTATGGATTTTGTGAAGAATATATAAATCTAGATGGAGCCCAAGAGATCAATGATCAAATAGTGTTCCTTCTTTGCTTAGTCATTGGAAGTTTGGAACGGAATCTCTTCCATCAAGGTTAGCATAAAACTAGGCATTACAGTAACCAATGTGAGATTTTATTTTCAGATGTTTTTCTTATGAACCATGTTGAAATTACTATGTTTTTGTGATCTGACCTATTTAATTTTCTTCTTAATTAAGATACTCATTGGATGTAAGTTTCGATCACTCTGAAGATAGAAAGTGTCATGTAAAACATGTGTCACTGAGGTAAGACAATGAGAGTATCTCCAAAGACTGATATCATTTTTTACACATTCATAGATTGTTTTGGAGCTGGAAATTCCCCATTAGTAATTAGGTATTCATATATTGTCTACATTTCCTTCAGTTATAATGGAACCAACAAGAATCAATTGTCAGGAGATATATCCATTGCTACAATTAATGTGAGGACGATAGGGAAATTCATCATCGCCATATTTGCGTCCATATCACTTCTCAATGTATCCTGGGTTGTGGTTTTCTAAATGGTTGAAGATCGAACGTATTTACAAACACGATTTAGAGAGGACTACTACTATACTTGTGCAATTCACGTTCCTGTATGCAAATTAATCTCTCTCTCTCTCTCTCAGTTAGATGACATGGATGGATTGATTTTAATGCAGTGATGAGGCTGCGTTCAAGAAATGCTCATGGTGCAAAAGATGTTTTGTAGGTAATTAATATCCCTCTAATACTATCTACGGTAGATGCTTTCAGTTTCATCAGTTAATTTTTTTTTTGTCTCCCATGCCAAGATTCTCGGTATATCAATTACCACCATCAGCCTAAGCATCAATAAAGCACTACAAGGGTGGTCATTAGATGGAACTATCGTACGAGCACTATGCATGATCCTGACTTTGTTCTGCATGTGAAACATTGATGGTTGCCTGATGCCGTTGAGAATTTTTCATCATTAAACATAGTCTTCTCTGTAATCTGCATGTAGACTTCCAACTTTTTCAGTTCATGTTTTCAGTGCTTTCAAAATTTCTCGATCCAGGAAAAGTTTGATCCATTTTGAGAACAGACAATAGATTACCAAGTTTATAAGAAAATGCAGCTGGTTGGCTGCATGATGCATCATTTACTACATTGTAATTGAAATACGTTTGGCACAACAAAAACTAAGTTACCCATACAAATAGGAAAGCATTATATTTGGACTTACCTTTGCTTATCAAATGAAACAATATTAGGCACCAAGTTAATACAAATAAACAGAAAGCGCCAGTAACAAAACAATATTTTGGCCTGGCAGGGTAATCCCACAGCTAAACGAAATTAAATACACACGCAAAGCATAGATACATGGAAATGTGCACATTGTACTGGCTGTGCATGGAATTTACTGTTTACATATATAGCCCCACACCGCCCACGATAAAACAATATGATGGCATATTTGACCATTCAGCACGACCTGACATCAAGAAGAATAGCAAAATTTGGAACTGCAAGGTAGCAGAAATACTGAAATTAAAGATATACTTAGTATGGATCTGCAAGGAATTATTCAACTCATTTTAAATAGAGAAGAAATCGAATCTACCATGTGGGAATCACACTGTTGCCCCAAATTCAGTTAAGCGTGCATCTCTTTTTCCTTCTAGGGACAATGCATGGTATTGATGTCAAGGATATAGAGTTACGGTAGGAGATTCGCTTCACAGTCTTTCACCATAAATTACCACGAGGTAATTTTTTTGTATTTTTTTCAAATGCCCCAGTAAGATCACGTGATTAATAAAGAAATATAATCTAAAACTTATGGTTTGTTTATCGTGGAAGAATAGCATTCTATATAATAAACAAATACATCATACCCATTAAGCGTCAAGTGCGGGGATTAATGCATACGAACTAAGAAAATATCAACGATATGCTTTTCACTAAAGGGAAAGTATTAATACCAAGTATATATCAAATATATGTTAATAGGAACTTTCTGGAAACATACAACAAAAATCTAATTAAAGGGATTTTTCAAAAAACAATACACACAGTACTTTCTTCAAAACCTTAAATAATTTACCCGATGTATAAAAGTCAAACACTTATATCTTGGTGGAATTAAATCAGATGGTTGTACTAGAGATAATGTAGTTCACATGGTATATCACCAGGGTAGAAACATGAGAAAAGTAACCAAGCTATACAAACTGAGTGTCGTCATTTTATAAAATACATGTACACTTCTTCTTTATCTTCGAACTGAGAAGAAAAATCATATATTATATATCACAGTTGAAATATTATCATTGGTAGCCGCGCAATTGCGCGGGCCACCTAGCTAGTTCATAACTGAAACAAACATTGCAATCTCAAACATATATTAACTCATAAAAAGATCCACCACATAGGAATTACAACGATGACCGTAATCATGTTCAGCAGCTCATACGGTACTAATTAGTGAAGCGCAAAGCGAGGAGAGATACATAAGTTACTTCCACAAACCCATAGTCCAGAGGTGGACTACTCCCTCTTCATCATGGAGATGGTGGAGAAGTCGATGGAGAAGATGGAGACCACGCCGGCAGCGCCCCGCCGGAGTTTCCCCCCTCCAATCTGTAGCTCCAGATCTCTGTCGGAGAATGACTCCCACGAACAGGGATAGTCAAGCTCACGAAGAGAGTTCGTGTAAGGGGCTGAACACGTTGGTCAAACAACCCTCAACCTGCACGGCGACGGTGCTCGTCGAGCAAGTGGAGGGACATCACGACAGAGATGAACACCAGCCCGTACCCAGGTTCACGGCCCTCGTGTGGAGGTAATACCGCTACTCCTGCTTGTCTGTATTGCACTGCTTGTAGAGGTTACAGTACAATGAGCTTGCCGAGGGCTCTCTTTTGGCAGTGGTGTATACAAGGAAGGGGAACGGTGGTCTTCTTCTTCCTTGCGCGTAAGTGGTTATGCTGGAATGAGAATGCGATCCTTTGCTACGGTGCTGCCCGTCCTCCTTTTATAGGCGCCCCGTGCTCCCTCCCTGTGCTTGCACTATGGTAGGGCTGTCACGTGGCGGCAGAAGGTAGAGCGTGGTGCACCGCAGCCCGGTTGTCCATGGACGCGGTCCATGGGCGTAAAGCTGACTCCTGTAGCAGAGTAACCACCGTCCATGCAGGACGGCCAGCTGGGGCCGCAGAGGAAACGTGGGGGTGCCCACGGTGACGTTGGCCGTGGAGTGTAGCGCCGGCCAGTCCCCTTATCACCAAAGAGGAAACCCTTGTAGTCCGGTGCGGATGGCACAACTTTGTTGACCCCTTTAATCACCAAAATGGCAACTGCGGCATCGTCGTCACCGCGCGCAGGGGCGCACGTCACTCTGCGGCCGCTGCAGAGCCCATGTGCGCTCTGCAGAGGTTGCTTTACAGCGAAGCGATCTCCACGAGGGCTTGGATGCCCTGTAGAGAATTTGGCATTGACCCCTCTCTAGGGGAGATTTCCTTGAAGAGGGGACAGCAGAGGAGAGGGCCTTCGCAGGCCTCTGCTGCCTCAAAAGCCCTCGTGAGGCAATCCGCCTCGCGAGGCTCTCCAAGCCGTAGGCTCGGTTCTTAGCGAAAATTCGCCATCAAGTGTCGAGGGCCGTAGAGGACAGGCCCAGCACACCCTGGATTTCACTAGGCCGACAATCTCTCTTTCGGTTTTCTGTGTTTCAGCGGCGCTTGTTCCAGAGAACGACGTGAGACTTCTTTTATAGGTGTTTTTAGGTCAAGACGGTGCCGGTGGAGGAAAGATCGACAGCAGCGGAGCCTCGAGGGCCAAAAGGGTGGGCCCCATGCGGCCAGGTACAGAGGCCGCGTGGGCCCCCCTCTTTTGGGCTTCCGGCCTTTGTTTGCTCGCTTCCTCTGCTCCCAAATCTTCCTGCTTCCAAAATATTGACGCCTGTAATTTTCCAGGTCATTTGGACGTCGTTTGGGTCCCTGAAACTTAAAAGGAACAAAATAGGGTTTTCTACATGCACAGGCTTAATTCCATAAAAATAGGAAATACATATTTTATTCCCAAAAATCATTATATAACCGTGATATAACCCTTATATGATGCAAATATGATTGGAATATAAGTGATATAGTGCAAAGTTCATGTATGCATTTTACATGCATCAACATCCCCAAGCTTAACCAATACTCGTCCTCGAGTATGAAGGTGATAAAACTAACATGGACTTTGCAATATAACACTAACAATGGATATCAAAGATGATTGCTACTGCTACATAGAGTCAAATGATTCATTCTTCAAAGAAGTAGCAATATGCAAGATAGTTTATGAAGTGATATCAAGTATTCAATGCAAGGATGTTCAATGATAGTTCACGAAGTGTAACATAGAAGATAGTAATATGGACCACATGTATGCATAATGATAAGTAAGAACATCCTACATTGGTCATAGAGTATAGATGCAAATCTGAATATAAGGGCATCTCCAGCCCTGGGGGGCGCGTTTACCAGCCGTGAACCGCCCAGCCGGCGATTCGGCCATTTTTCGGCATAAACAAAGGCCGGCCCTTTTTGGCATGCAAATTCACACATAGAAATAGTTTAACATACAAATTCACACACAAATAAATAGTTTAATGTACAAATCCACACACAAATAAATAGTTCAATAATGCAAGCAAATAAAACAAATCGTACTAGGCATTGGCATCGCCATTGCCCTTGCGCGCCCACAAGTGCTGCACCAGATCATTCTGTAGAGCTAGATGTCTTCCAGCGTCTCGAATCACCCGGCGCGTGGTGAAGAAGGCTGCCCATGTTGCCGGCACCTGGTGATCAACATCTGCAAGAGGACCCTGACGGTAGTATGGTGTCTTTGCCTCACTGTCAGGCACCGGATGATCCCGCTCACTCTCAATGATCATGTTGTGCAAGATCACACAACACTGCATCACCTCCCACATGTTGGACTTCGACCAAGTCATAGCTGGGTACCTGACAATAGCGAATCGAGACTGCAGCGTGCCAAATGCCCGCTCAACATCCTTCCTGCAAGCCTCCTGACACTTGGAAACCCAACCCTTCGCGCTTCCTGGCACAGGGTTGGAGATGCTCTTCACAAATGTTGCCCACTTTGGGTAGATGCCATCTGCAAGGTAGTAGCCCTTTGTGTACTGGTGCCCATTGATCTCGTAGTTCACATGGGGAGCATGGCCTTCGACACGGTCGGAAAAGACATCCGAGCACTGTAAGACATTGATGTCGTTGTGAGTGCCTGGCATACCAAAGAATGAATGCCAAATCCATAGATCATATGAAGCCACGGCCTCAAGAATCACCGAGCACTCTCCTTCCTTTCCCTTGTACATCCCTGCCAGTTGAATGGACAGTTCTTCCATGCCCAATGCATGCAGTCGATACTACCAAGCATCCCAGGAAAGCCTCTTGCTACATTCTCTGCGAGGAGGCGAGCAGTGTCTTGCGCATTGGGTGATCACAAGTACCTTGGGCCAAAGACTGCAACCACTGCCCGGCAGAAATTGTTCAAGCACTCAAGGGCCGTGGACTCACTCATGCGCAGATAATCATCCTGTGCATCTGCAGGAGCACCGTATGCAAGCAACCTCATGGCCATCGCGCACTTCTGAATTGAGGTAAAGCCTACCGTGCCGGTGCAGTCCTTCTTCAATTTGAAGTAGGTGTCGAATTCCCGGATGGCATGCATGATCCTGAGGAAGAGCTCGCGGTTCATCCTGAAACGGCGCTGGAACACCTTCTCGTCCTGCGTAGGATCATTGGCGAAGTAGTCAGAGTAGAGGATGCAGTATCCCTCGTACCGCTGCCTCTGCTTGCTCTTCCGGCGACCGCGCGTCGATCCAACATGCCGCGGCCCCGCCTCGTTGGCGAGCAAACCGGCGAGGCAGGCCAAGACCACCAGGTGTTCTTCATCGTCGATGGTGGCCTGATCTTCCTCGTCGAAGAGCTCGGCGAGCATCTCCTCGGTGTCTGAGTCCATGGCTTGGGTCGGGCGGAACGCCGAACACTTTGCGGGCGGGGTGGATGCGCTTCGCCCCGAGAATCTCCCCGGATGCTAGATCGCGGCGGAGGGGAGTGGGCGGCGCCGGCGGCGTGGTGGGGCTGGACGGCGGGATTCCTAGCTGCTTGTGTGCGGCGGCGCAAGGAGGGGTGGTGGCGGCGACGGCGTGGCAACGGCGAGATGGGTAGACGAAAAGGCGAGCCAGGGTGGGAAAAAGATGTTGTCTCACCGACAGCACTGTCCCACGCGCGCTTTTCCTTCCGCCGCCCCCTAGGCCGAACCCAGTGGGCTGGGTTTCGCCTGGGTGCGCCGGCGCTATTTTCCGCCGAAACGGCACTAACTGGGCTTCTGAGGGGCCGGCTGGTAGAAAAACGACGCTATATTCGCCCAAAACGGCGCTATTTAGCGTCCTGGGGGCGGGGGGGGGGGGGGGGGGACGGCTTGAGATGACCTAAAAGGTGGACACTTTGGAAAAGATGTGTATGTGAGTAGAGGTAAAGCATGCATAAGTTTCATCTAACTTCCAAACTCTTCTACTTAAGTTAATGATTGCAATGTGGAATCCTTGATGTCAAGCTCTCATTACCCTATCATAGCATCTTGAATGATTAAAGTTTAATGTGACAGCAAATATGAGTAGTGTGCTTGACAAAGTAAAGGTTGGATGTCTCAGCCCCTTGAATACAAGTACGTACCACCATGAGTTACTCAACTTGGGAAACAAAGCAAGTTCAAGTTATATATCATTGTAAGTAATAACAATATCATGAAGAGCGTCAACTGGGGTACCTCTTGTCCCAGGATATGGAACAAGCCCATATCAAAATGACAAGACAAACAAACAAACAAGATGAACAACCTCAACACCCTTTTTATTTACCATTGGAATAGCTTTTTATTATAAGGTGTATCACAGACGGTTTACCATAGCATGTAAGTAAATTTCCACCATGAATGATGCATGGCTTAGATTAGCAGCCCATGCTTCTCTCTAGCCATTTATACAAACTCATTTAAACTACTTCATTTCCCCCTTATTTCACCATGATAGGCATCCATAAACAAAAGTACATGATATCAACTAAATGAGATGAAGGTGCATGTTGAAAGCTTTGCATGTGACAGCACATATGGGCTAACTCCCAACCTCGGACATTTATCAAGCCACTAACATCATAATCTTAATCACAATGGGTCATATTTTATTTATGCAATAAAAGTAAAGTGTGCATCAAGTTCGTGAGAGCTATATAAACAACTTTTCCCATGACAATCAATAACATAAACATTTTATTCAGAGGTATAGATAACACAAATATCATGATATACATAATCGGAATAGCATAAAGCTAATAGGTAGATATAGTGGACTCACTGGAATAACTTTGGTTGAAGGTGTTGGAAACAAGTTTTTACTTGTTGGAATTTTTGGGTTAGTAAGAGGGAGAAAGTTGACCATCTAAATGCATGCATGAGTGTCCATAGAACTAACTAATCCATGTTAAACAAAGTAAAATAACTTTCAGCATCAAAACATGAATAAGTGATAGCTCTTGATAAAGCATTTGCAAATTATTACTCATAAACAAGCTCATGAATCATGCAACTATATGTATCATTAAAAACCAACTCAAACATCCCTTTTCCCAATACAATAAAAGCATCCAACATATTTCAACCCATATTTCCAGTAGCTCTTTCACATATAAATGATAGTGTGGTGGTCTCACAAAGTAACAATCAAACCAAAAACAAACAAACAAAAAGGCGCTCCAAGTTTATGCGATAAAGTGTTTCGATCGAAAAACAGAAGTTAGCCGTGTGAAAAACGAGAGTGTGTAGGTCCAGTGGGGTTGTCTTCACATCCCCAAGCTTATGGTATTCACCATCCTTGGATAGCTCTTGGTGCATCTCCTCCAATCCCTGTGAAAAAACTTCAAAACACTGTTTCTCCCATTTTCTTTTCTGTGGGTAGCATTAGTAGTGATAAACAAATAGGTTTCTTGCTGCATATAATCCATAAACAAAACATCATATGAATATACAGAAAGTATATAATGTTGTATGACTACTCATAAACTCATTTGAATCAAAAAGATTCAAGATAAAAGTTCAAAACATGCATAAAACAAAATAGGACAGAATCTGTCCAGAAAAACAGCAGCAGCAAAACGTATGTTTCTACCCTACCAAACTTTGCCGAACAATTCTGAAAAAAATCATGCATACATAGGATGAAAAGTTGCAACTAAATTTAAAATATGAGCTCATTCGGAGTTACAGAATAAGAATTAAAAATCATACCGTGCACAGATTCGTGCAGGAATAAAATCTCCGAACGCTATAAGCAACTTTCTCAAACCAATATGGGTAAAACTTGGCACTTTATTCAAAATTTCAGAACCTAAACTAAAAACAAACTCTCTTGGTACAGCAAGAGGACACAAAGAAAATCACACATAAAAATAACCGGGTTGCCTCTCGCAAAGTGCTTTCTTTATAGCCACATAGCTAGACTTCTTACTTGTTGTTTATTGAAGATGAAGCTCAGGAGGGAGCTTGAACTTTGATGTTCCCCTCTTTCTTGGGAAGTGTTCCATGCACTTCTTGTGTGGAAACTGAAACTTCATGTTCCCCTCTTTTGAATCAATGATGGCACCTGTAGTACGAAGAAAAGGTCTTCCAAGAATAATAGGACTAGAGGTTGTATTCCCCATGTCCATGATTAGAAAATCCACATGCACAAAAGTCATATGTAACTCTACCATAACATTACTTACTTTCCCTAAAGAATGTTTAATGGGATCATCAGCAAGTGCAAGTTCAATAGGGCATTTTTCAAGATTTTTCAATTCAAGTATTTCATATAGTTCTTTAGACAAGACAGCGACACTAGATCCTAGATCAAGTATGGCATGGTGTGTCTCTTTACCAATAGTTACTAGTACCTTGGGAATCCACAAATCCCAAGATTAGGTGGTATCATGGCCTCTTGGTTGTACCTAGCAGTTTTCTCTTTCAAGACATGATTAGCAATATAGGAACCAAAGCCAGCTTGATTAGTGTTGATGGAAGGATCACTTGCAAATTTTGTAAGATAGAGATTAATTCATGCAAGCTACAATTTTCTAAGTCAAGCAAAGGATCCTTGACTTCACTAAGCATTTTAACTTCCTCAACTTCCTTTTCTTTTTTAATCCAAACTTGTTGCCTAACAGGAAGTACCTCCCCTCTTCTAGCCTTTTTCTCAACATGCATAGAATTGACCAGTATGTTTTTATGCTGCCAGGTTTTAAAAGGGGATAATATTTCCTAAGGAAACCCTTTTCTAGATCTCTCCAAGTTTTAACTTCGGCAAGGGGTAATGAATATATCCACTCTTTAGCTTTCCCTCTAAGTGAAAAAGGAAATAGCTTCAATTTAAGGATATCACTTTCAATATTCTTAAACTTTTGCATGTCACATATTTCAACAAAATCATGAAGATGCATAGAGGCATCCTCCATAGCACTACACCAAATTGATCCCTAGTTATCAAGTTCAACAAACTAGGACTTACTTCATAGCTATCAGTTGTAATCTTAGGTGTGGCAAACTGGCAATAGCTTTAGGGATGAATTGATCATTAGGAGTGTTTGTGTAGTCACACAATTTAGTTCTTTCTCCCATTTTATCAAGTTTTTATATTTTTTTAATTTTTTAAGCAAAACTGAAAATAAAATGAGTCTCACAAATGCAAACCGAATTACAAATGAAAGACAATGCAAGACAATGACAAAACAAATAATTTTGCTTTGAAGGTAAAGATGGATAAGATGATGCTCACGTAGGTGCAAACTCCCCAAACTTAGGTGTTAGCAAGAGTTGGTGATGAAGTTGACTTTGTTGTGATGAGTCCGGCGCCAGTAAACAGAGCTGGTGCAAGGGAAACAAGTGCACCCTTGGATAAATCTTTTCAGCTATGACTCCCTAGCAACATCGCTAGAAAACAGTCTTGATGGCCCTTGAAGAGGTTGATCTACAGCTCCAGAAATCAGTCGATGTCTTGGTGCGTAGGTACCTGCGTAAAAAATGAATGGGTTAGGTTGAGACTCTAAGTGCAGAGTGTGTAGTAAGAGGAAGACGTGTTTTCCCACGAGGGGTGACTCGAGGGTTTAATATCGAACTCTCGGGGAATCAGTAGTGAAAGATTTATCTCCTTATCCTTCTTTTTGGTCACCTACAAAACAATGTTAAATGTTTTGGTCCTCAACCTCACATGTGGTGGTCAAGCACAAGGTGTATGATTGATATCAAGATAAATATGCAATGCAAACAAGAAATAAATATGCAATGGTGGTGAATAAATGTGCAAGGATGATGATAACAATGATGAATGATATTTTTGGTTTTTTTATGATGAATGCAAGATGTAAAAGTGTTTTTGTATTTTCGGATTTAATAAATGCAGAAAATGGAAAAGTGGTAAAAGTTGATGGAAAGGTGTTTCTTATGATTAAAAATGGACCGGGGTTCATGGTTTCACAAATGCACTCTCTCTTTAATAAAGTGGTAGACAATGGAACACATAGAGTTGACATATGAGATTGCAACACAAAGTTTGATGACAAGTTACTAATTACATGGGCATCACGTCCTAACATAGAGATCTTTTGGTTATTAATTTCACTTATACTCCACCAAGATGCGAACCAAATCATAACACCTCAGTAATTAAGATAACTCAGAGTATAGCTTTAAGTATCATGACATAAAGTTAAAATAAGAACATGCTAGATCTAGTCACGGAGAAGTGGCAAATCACCCACAACCCTTGTAGCATGGTATTTTTGTTTATCCCTAGTGAGGCAACAAAGTAAGGTAAAACACCCAAGTGGATCGTGATAATACAATTGTCAACTTATCGCACTCACCACCCCCCGTTACACCAACTAATGCACACATCACCCACACACGCCCTCATAAACATGCTTGATCATAACAAGTAGATAAGAACAGGGTACATAATATGCATCTATATTCATAACTGAAATAAACATTGCAATCTCAAACATATATTAACTCATAAAAGATCCACCACATAGGAATTACAACGATGACCGTAATCATGTTCAGCAGCTCATACGGTACTAATTAGTGAAGCTCAAAGAGAGGAGAGATACATAAGTTACTTCCACAAACCCATAGTCTAGAGGTGGACTACTCCCTCTTCATCATGGATACGGTGGAGATGTCGATGGAGAAGATGGAGACCACGCCGGCAGCGCCCTGCCGGAGTTTTCCCCCTCCAATCTGCAGCTCCAGATCTCTCTTTCGGTGTTTCTGTGTTTCGATGGTGCTTGTTCCAGAGAACGACGTGGGACTTCTTTTATAGGCGTTTTTAGGTCAAGACGGTGTCGGTGGAGGAAAGATCGACGGCAGCGGAGGCTCGAGGGCCAAAAGGGTGGGCCCCACGTGGCCAGGTATAGAGGCGCGTGGGCCCCCCTCTTTTGCTCTTCCGGCCTTCGTTTGCTCGCTTCCTTCGCTCCCAAGTCTTCCTCCTTCCAAAATATTGACGCCTATAATTTTCCAGGTCATTTGGATGTCATTTGGGTCCCTGAAACTTAAAAGAAAAAAATAGGGTTTTCTGCATGCGCAGGGTTAATTCCATAAAAATAGGAAATAAATATTTTATTCCCAAAAATCATTATATAACAGTGATATAACCCTTATATGATGCAAATATGATTGGAATATAAGTGATATAGTGCAAAGTTCATGTATGCATTTTACATGCATCAAGCAGTAATAATCAGCTTTGATATCCATTGTTAGTATTAAATTGCAAAGTCCATGTTAGTTTTATCACCTTCATACTCGAGGACGAGTATTGGTTAAGCTTGGAGATGTTGATGCATGTAAAATGCATACATAAACTTTGCACTATATTACTTATATTCCAATCATATTTGCATCATATAAGGGTTATATCACTGTTATATAATGATTTTTGGGAATATTATATTTATTTCCTATTTTTATGGAATTAACCCTGCGCAGGCAGAAAACCCTATTTTTTCTTTTAAGTTTCAGGGACCCAAACGTCGTCCAAATCACCTGCAAATTTACGAGCATCATTTTTTGGAAGGAACAAAACTTGGGGGCGAAGGAAGCGAACAAGCGGAGCCCCGAGGCCCAAAAGAGGGGGGCCACGCGGCCTCTGTACCTGGCCGCGTGGGGCCCACCAATTTGGCCCTCGACGCTCCGTTGCCGTCGATCTTTTCTGGAACAAGCGCCGCCGAAACACAGAAACACCGAAAGAGAGATCTGGAGCTACAGATTGGGAGGGGGAAAACTCCGGCGGGGCGCTGCCGGCGTGGTCTCCATCTTCTCCATCGACTTCTCCACCGTCTCCATGATGAAGAGGGAGTAGTCCACCTCTGGACTATGGGTTTGTGGAAGTAACTTATGTATCTCTCCTCTCTTTGAGCTTCACTAATTAGTACAGTATGAGCTGCTGAACATGATTACGGTCATCTATGTAATTCCTATGTGGTGGATCTTTTTATGAGTTAATATATGTTTGAGATTGCAAATGTTTTGTTTCATTTATGAATACAGATCCATATTATGTACCCGTTCTTATCTACTTGTTATGATCAAGCATGTTTATGAGAGCTGTGTGTGGGTGATGTGTGCATTAGTTGGAGTAAGGGGGGGTGGTGAGTGCGGTAAGTTGACAACTATAATATCGTGATCCACTTTGGTATTTTTACCTTACTTTGTTGCCTCACTAGGGATAAACAAAAATACCATGCTACAAGGGTTGTGGGTGACTTGCCACTTCTCCGTGACTAGATCTAGCATGTTCTTATTTTAACTTCATGTCATGATACTTAAAGCTATACTCTGAGTTATCTTAATTACTAAGGTGTTATGATTTAGTTCGCATCTTGGTGGAGTATAACTGAGATTAATAACGAAAAGGTCTCTATGTTAGGACGGGATGCCCATATAATTAGTAACTTGTCATTAAACTTTGTGTTGCAATATCATATGTCAACTCTAGTGTTCATTGTCTACCACTTTTTATAAAGAGAGAGTGCATTTGTGAAACCATGAACCCGGTCCATTTTTAATCATAAGAAACAACTTTCCAACAACTTTACCACTTTTCCATTTTCTGCAATTATTAATTCGAAATACAAAAACACTTTTACATCTTGCATTCATCATTAAAAACCCTAAAATATCATTTATCATTGTTATCATCATCCTTGCATATTTATTTACCACCATCATTGCATATTTTTTTTTGTTTGCATCAGATACTATCTTGATATCATTCTTACACCTTGTGCTTGACACCACAGGTGAGGTTGAGGACCAAAACATTTAACTTTGTTTTGTAGGTAACCAAAAGAAGAATAGGAAGATAAAGCTTTCAGTACTGATTGCCCGAGAGTTTGATATTAAACCCTTGAGTCACCCTCGTGGGGAAAACATGTCTTCCACTTACTACATACTCTGCACTTGGAGGCTCAACATAACCCGTTACTTTATCTTGCAGGTAGCTACTGAAGGCTATCACTTCTACGGGTATCAAGCATCATCATCTTTCTTGGTTCTTATTTGGCTTATATCTTTATAGGGTTTGGAGCTTGTTGTGACCTTCATAACAAGCTCAAGTTCACAAAAACGGATTTCGTATGAAAACTTGTTGCGTTTTTTGTTTTGGAGTTTCTCCCGAGTCATCTTCTATAGAGAGGTTTTACCTTTCTACATTTGGTTATATTCTCCCCTGTTGGACTATGATGTTTTCTTATATCATCTTGTCATGCTCGTTGTGGTGATTCCAACGAGCCCAAGAACATCGAAATCGGAGTTTGGATGAAAAATATATTGCAGTTTTCGTTTTGCTGTTTCTGTCAGTTTCCGGACTATCGGATAATTCGATTCAAACTGAATCAGAATATCCGACCCGGATTTCTGCTGGTCGCGAAAACAGCTATTTTGCAGCTCTGACGTGTGTCAGATTATCCGATTCAAGTGTGGGTCGGATTATCCGACCCCTGCTTTTCCTGCAACGGCTCTATCTCGCGGGGACCTATAAAAGGCCCTTCTTCCCCAACGGTTGACCAACTCTTGAGCTCGTGTTTTGTCCCCATTGTTGACCTTCTTGAGCTTTGCTAACTCTCTATTCCTCCATGATTCTTGCTCCAATTAGAGGGAAAAGAGAGAGGAGATCCAGATCTACCATTCCACCAATCAATCTCTCCTCTAAGTGAGGGAAGCTTTTGGATCTAGATCTTGGAGGGATTTGGTGTTCTTCCTTGTTCTTCCTCTCTTCTCTCTCATAAGCATTAGTTGCTTTGGTGGGATTTTGAGAGTGAGGATTTGAGCACATTTCTTGTGTTCTTTCCCATTGCATGAGTGTATCGGTTTGAGTTATCCACGGTGATACGTGGAAATCGAAGTTGAGAAGCGTGTTACTCTTGGGTACTTGGGGTGCCCTATAGCTTGTCCTCTTGGGGTACTTGGAGTGCCCTAGATGGTCCTTGTTGATCTCGGAGTTTTGGTGGCTCGCGGGATAGTTGGGAGACTCCAATTAAGTTGTGGAGACGTGCCCCAACCTTGTGAGTCTTGTGGCTTTGGGAGCCGTGGG